>RJWJ010004751.1:45320-73507 GCA_004363605.1 Indri indri | reverse complement strand
TGTGACTTTGGTGATGAAAAACATGAGATAATGTATATAAAAAATTTTGGAACACTATATAAGATGATACAAGTGTAAACCTTCCTTAGCCTGATTATTAAAATTATTGCGTATATTTTTTAAATGCATAGTACTATATGTAGTTTTTCACAACATCCTGGGAATGCCATCATTCCCCTTAAGTCCTGGGCTCTTGCATGCTAAAAATGAGGCAGAAGAGAAAAAAGAGACACATTCTTCCAAATGATTAAGTTATTTTAACTTATTAAAATATTTATTAAAGGCTTTATGATAAATGTAAATATCTTCCAGATGGTAGATATATAGCTAAAAATGACTTCACAGAAACAATCACATACCAAATGGCTTCTATCCACTGCTTAAAAACAGTTATAAAAATTTAGCCCTAGGGCTCCAGGCTGCCCTGACGGAGTCAGGGAAAAAAAAAAGTAGCTCTAAAACAGTCCTTACATGCCATCTAGTGTGAGTTTTCAGTTTACAAATATTCAGGGAAGTGAGTTGCCTCCCCAGAAGAACGCAAATTTTTATTAGTGTTCAAATTCTTCACCAAACACACTCATTCATAAAATCCTAGCAATCAATGTCATAAAGGTGAAGTGAAGAAAAATTCAGTGACGCTTGATTTAGTTAAATTAACAGTGTGTGAGACTGTCCTAAGATCTGGACACGTGGCTGGAAACCTTCAGGTCAGTCGGAATCGCAAGGTCTGGGAAAGGCTGGGCCCAGAGTGGCTGGGCATCCTCCCAAAGGCTCTGCGCCCACTCAGATCTCTTCATGCTGTGTGTTGTCCCTCCTTCTGCAATCTCCATTCGCGTTCCAAAATCTACAGTCATCTCAGGCCTTCTGCACTCAATCTTATTTTGTTCCCTTTTCCTTCCTGTTTTCAGCTTTATTCTTAGTACTTGTTTTTCCCATAGGCATCACCCGGCTCACATAGACCTGATTTTCCCCTCTCATTGCATCACTTCCTCAGAGGCGTCTTCTAACATCTCCCTCAGGCTTCTCCATTTTCTAAGAATTGGCATGCAGTCATATAGAGGGATCAAAATAGTTCTGGCAATGTGAGGATTTTACAATTTCATATAACGTTGTGACACTTAATCCTATCTTTAAAATGAAGGAACAAAAAAAATGCTGTTGGTTCTTTATGTTGACTACCTTTTGAATAAGACTGTATTTGGTATTTCATTTGGAGAGGTGTCAATATTTTTACATATTCTTCTTGCAGAGAATTCAGATGCCCTAACAGACACGCAGGATTAAAATAAATGAAAGTACCTAGTACATAGTATTCATACAAATATTAATAGAGGAATTCGTGACTTACTGAGAAGTTGTTCTCTGGTTTCAATATCTGGCATACTTGTTCTTTAAGGCACTCTTCTATGTCTAAACATTTGAACTGAAAATGTAAATTTTCTCTTGGGATGTCAACATAACATTTTAATTCAGTAAAAACTAATAAGGCCATATCATTTTTGTGTGTCATTAAAACAAACAAAAGGGCCTTTATTATTTAGTTTGCCTACTTTGAAGAGAGTTTTACCATTAACCGTATTTACACAAGTTCATTTAGAGTGCCCACTCACAGTCAGAACCCTTCCCAGGAAAGTGTCAGCGGCAAAAGTATTTCAAGCTAAACTTCACATCACAAAGAAAGTGTTGAGAGAGGCACAGGCCACACACCACTGTGTGGCAGAACCTGCTCTGTCCTTGGATGTGTATATTTGGTTCAATATACACAATTGTACATCTAGTGTGTTAATATTAAGAAAAAGCTTGATATAGCTCCATTAATGTGGTGGGTTGTGAAAGTATCCAAGAGAAAAAAATACATGATTGAATTTCTTTACAATGTAACTGACTTCCACAGAATGAATTTTAAAACTACTGTCTGCCTAGTGCTTTTCGTACAATGAAATAAAAAATAAACACTCAGGATTAATACCCACAATAATAAATAATCTTCAATCAGTAGATATTCAGTATCATGATATGGGTATGACAAAACATAGAGTTTTTTTTAACTGCTAAATTTTAAAAAAAAAATCAATAGAAAATAATGGCAAAGACATTTCGTTATTTCAAGCTTTGAAATCCAGAAATTCAGAAGAATGTTGGTGGCAATGATGTATATCAGGCAGAAATAAAAGTGAATCTTGCTTTGGTTAAGTTTTTTGGGGGGTATAGTTAATTTGGTACTCTAGGGAAATGTGTATATAGTATGATTTTTAGAGGCACAGTAAAAAAAAAAAAAAAATGAGAGCTAAGGACAGTAATCGAGAGGCCTTTACGAACACTTGACATCTTCTCTTTCCTCCCCTGTCATTGCCTAGGCATTACCCGGCTCCCAGGGTGGCTGCCGGTATTTGCTCCCTTGTGCCCAGGCTCGCAGCCTTCACCTGTCCAATGCATCGTGTGTTAACGCCCCAGAGATTTTCTCAATACAAAATCATTTCACATCACTATGTGTCTTCACGGCTTAAAATACCTCTTTGATACTTGCTTGATCAGCAACAAAATTGAAGCATACAGTATATAATCCGATTCTCTGTACTTCTCCAGGCTCATTTCCTGCAGTGCTCCCTGCCACACACAACTGCATCCTGGGTTCTGCCCATCTTGACCCGGCTGGGCCAGGATTTCATACAGTCGTGCCTTTACTCACAGAGCTGAGACAAGCTCCATTGTTCCCCAAAATGGCAGATTCCAGTGAAGGTTTTAAAGATCACAGAAGGGGTTCTCTTTGGTCCCCTAAATGTTTATCCCATTTGATTTCATAACATTTTATCATAGCAGAAGGAAATCAGTTTCTCAAAAATACAACCAAAGGCTTTTGAATGTCTTCACCACAAAGAATGATGCATGCATGCAGTGGTAGTCATGCTAAACACCCTAATTTGATCATTATACATCATACACATGGATCAGAACATCAAATTGTACTTCATAAAAATGTACGATGACAGCTGGGCGTGGTGGCTCACACCTGTAATCCTAGCATTCTGGGAGGCCAAGGCGGGTGGATCACTCAAGGTCAGGAGTTCGAGACCAGCCTGAGCAAGAGTGAGACCCCATCTCTACTACAAATAGAAAGAAATTATCTGGGCAACTAAATATATATATAGAGAAAAAATTAGCCAGGCATGGTGGTGCATGCCTGTAGTCCCAGCTACTCGGGTGGCCAAGGCAGTAGGATCACTTGAGCCTAGGAGTTTGAGGTTGCTGTGAGCTAGGCTGAAGCCACGGAACTCTAGCCTGGGCAACAGAGTGAGACTCTGTCTCAAAAAAAAAAAAGAGTTAAAAAATGTACGATGACAATGTGTCAACTAAAAAGAAAGAAAAATTCAAACAAAAACAAAGAAAGAAAGAAAGAAAAAACCTAGCTGCCTTCCCCACACCAAATTGGAAGAAACAAAATTATTCTCAAAAGAGAATGAATGCCCTGTTCTTCCTTAAGAAACTGTTTTAATGAATATTTTTAGTAAGTATGATAAGATTCCAAGGCTTGGTCTGAGAAGGAAAAGTTAAAATGTAAGGTATTAAACCGTTCTCTGAATTAAAGTGTTCAGGTGTCCCCAGGGGGTAAGGTCATTGATACACATTGTCTTTCTCTGGTCTGGGGTAGGATGGTAGAGGGAAAACATGGGAAGAGGAATTCTATTGTTGGAGAAATATTGGGACAAAAGGAGAAACAGTTCAATAAGGAATTCTTGTGATCAGGGATGAACATAAAATTTAGCAGCAGAGATGTGTAATTATTTTTCTCCTAGATTGTCTATTGATTGTACCTGTGGGTAAGTTGGTAAACTCTTAAAAACTTTGGTGTTCTTCTCTGCAAAATAAAGAAAATACTGAAGTTATTTTTTGTGAAGTTTGGATGATACCAAGTCACACAATTTATTGTGACCAAAGTGAGGTAACTGAAGGTGGGTGAGAAGATCTCAGGTACGCATCATGTAAACTGCACGGTAGAGGGCCTTGCCACAGTATTCACTTGAAAATCGAACTAATAAATAAGCTTATATCTTCTCTGGAATTTCCAGATTAGGCAAATTATCCAGGATGGTGTGGGGAAACCAGACCTTCAACTCTGTTTTCATCCTGCTGGGAATCTTTGATCACAGCCCCACCCATATCTTCCTCTTCTGTCTGATCCTGGGCATCTTCTCAGTGGCCTTCATGGGAAATATTTCCATGGTCCTCCTCATCTGCCTGGACCCCCAGCTCCACACCCCCATGTATTTCCTTCTCAGCCACCTGTCCCTCATGGACCTCATGCTCATCTGCACCACCGTACCCAAGATGGCCTTCAACTACTTGTCCAGCAGGAAATCCATCTCTCTGGCAGGTTGTGGAACCCAGATATTCTTCTGTGTGTCCCTGCTTGGAGCGGAATGCTTCTTGTTGGCTGTCATGGCTTATGACCGCTATGTGGCTATATGTCACCCTCTTCGGTACACCATCCTCATGAATCAGAAACTCTGTGTCCTCGTGACTGTTGCCTGCTGGATCTTGGGCTCTCTCGATGGCATCATTGTGCTTGCAGCTGCCCTGTCATTCTCTTACTGCAGCTCTCTGGAAATTCATCACTTTTTCTGTGATGTTGCTGCCCTTTTACCTCTATCCTGCACAGACACATCTGCATTTGAAAGACTGCTTTTCATCTGTTGTGTGGTGATGCTTATCTTCCCAGTCTCAGCCATCATCGTCTCCTATTCTCATGTCCTTCGAGCTGTCATCCGTATGGGCTCTGGGGAGAGTCGCCGCAAAGCCTTCACCACGTGCTCTTCCCACCTGACTGTGGTCGGGCTCTACTATGGTGCCGCCATGTTCATGTACATGAGACCAGCCTCGACCCACACGCCAGACCAGGACACGATGGTGTCGGCCTTCTACGCCATCCTCACCCCCATGCTGAACCCGCTCATCTACAGCCTCCGCAACAAAGAGGTATCCAGGGCACTTAAGAAGCTGTTGAGGAAAGGAAAGTTAATATAACTTTATCAAAAATCTTTTGAGTGCACACTCTCCCTGGTCAGAACTTCTTCAAAGAAACTAGAATCAATAGCATTATTCTATTCCTGCTAGTTTGTCTTTTAGCCGTTTTTTAAAATTTTAAAATATCATTAGTATGTTATTAAATACACATCATGGGTAAAGTGGGCTGAATTAGGACGTTAGCATAGGCTGTTTACCCCTGTGCATGCAATTCTATCATTGGCTGTTAGCCACGAATGCTGCCTGACTTCAGGATGCTTGACTTTGAATCCAGGTGTAAGTCTGAAGGTTCTTTGCTTGATCAAAGAACAAGGGTGGGAGTTGATTCTCTGCTTTTGGAGAGATACATCTTTGTTCATAGATCAGTTACCCATCAGTACTTGTCTTTGGTATCACCAGTCCTTAAGCCTGGTATTGACTAGTTTAATCCTGATTCTTTTCCACTTAATTCCTGAGTATTTAGAAATGGGGGGTTAGTGTTGGCACTTTCTTCAATCAACCAATCTTTATGTCTATATAAAATATCACTTAGAAATTCACATATTTATATATAGAAAACTTTTACATTAAAAGTGAATGTTTTAATGAGTCCAGATAAAATATCTGTTTGGTTTGGCTGCACAACTATCATCTTTATTATGACTGCTTTTATTTCTTGCTCATCCTTATATTAATAACCAGAATCTATTTGGAAAAGTTAGAGAACCCTAACTTCCTGGAGTTGCTAACTATGGTTTTATATACAACTCTGAAGAAAATAATTTCCTATAAACTATCCCACAAAACTCCCAAAAGTTTTCTCGAAGAAGGCTTATGGTCTATAATGTCCACAACAATTGTTTTAAAGTTTCATGAGATATCCACACTTTGATAAAATTTTGATGTACTTCAATTGTTATTAATTGATTGCAATCTGCATGTCTAAATCCTCTGCATTCTTGAGAACTGCAGGCAATCATTGCATGCTTCATGAAGCTTGCCTTTATTTTTGTGTATATATTTTTAATGCAGTCTTTATTGTGTCATACTTTATTTCTCTAAATGCATTTTTTTTTTACTAAACCTGAATTTTATACTTTAATGACATAACCATGGGTTATAATCAATTTCATCCCTTAGGGCACTACAAATTATTTTGGGACAAGTAGAATATTCTCAATACTTTTTTGTTTTTGGATAAAATCTATTTATTATAAAATTGAGCAGTTTATGGTGAACAATTCAGTGGACTTTTGTATATTCACAGATTTGTGCAAATACCAACATTAATTACAAACATTTTTATCACTCCGAAAGGAAAACTCACACCCACTAGCAGTGATTCCCTATTCCTGCCCCCCTCTCCCGGCCCCTGCAATCATTACCTTGTGTCTCTATAGAGTTGCCTATTTTGGACATTGCACATAAATGGACTCATAATATGTGATCTTTTGCGCCTCTTTTCACTCAGCATAATGTTTTGAAGTTCCTTGTTGAAGTGCATATTAGCACTTCATTTTTCTCTACACATGAATGATATTCCTTTGTAAGGTTGTGCCGCATTTTGTGTATTTACTCGACAGCTGATGGGCGTTTGGGGTGTTTCTACCTTTTGGCTATTATGAATAATGCTACTACAAACATTCATATACAAAGCTTTGTGTGGGCACAGGCTTTCAGATCTCTTGGGTGTATAACTAAGGAGAGTAGAATTGCTCAGTCACGGTAACTGTTTCATATTTTGAGGAGCTTTCAAACTGATTTCTACAGTGGCTGCAAAATTTTACATTTCCACCAGCAACATAGGAGGGTTTCAGTTTCTCCCATTCGCACCAACTCTTGCTATTTTCCAACTTTTAGATTACAGCTATTCTGATGAGAGTTAAGTTGTATCTCATTGTGGTTTTGATTTGTATTTCCCAAAAGACTAATGACATTGGGCATCTTTTCTTATTAGTCATCTTTGCTTACTAGTTATTTGTTTATCTTCTTTGAAGGAATGTCTACTCAGATCCATTTAAATTGGGTTGTTTATTGTTATTGAATTCTTTATATCTTATGGACATTAGACCCTTATAAGATATATGATTTGTAAATATTTTCTCCCATTCACTGAGTTATCTTTTCACCTACTGATACTGTCCTTTGAATTATAAAAGTTTATAATTTTGATTGAGTACCATTTATGATTTTTTCTAATTAGGGTTTTGGTGTTATACCTGGGAAATCATTGTCTAATCCAAGGTCAGAAAGATTTATGCATATCTTTTTCTTTTAAGAGTACTATAGCTTTAGTTCTTACATTTGTGTCATTGATCCATTTTGAGGTCATTTTTGTCTATGGTGTGAGATAAATGTTCAACTCTATTTTTTTGCATGTGGATATTCATTTGTCATTCATTTTCATTTATTGAAAAGCCTACGCTTTCCCTATTGAATTGTTTTCATACCCTTGTCAAAAATCAGTTGAACCTACATGCATATATTTTTTTCTAGACTTTGGATTCCATTTCATGGATCAATATATATATTTTATGTTATTTACTGTCTTGAGTATCATAGTTTAGCAGTAATTTTGAATTCGGGAAGTGTTAGTCCTCCAACTTTGTTATTCTTGGTGATCTGTCTCAGCTATTGTGGGTCTCTTGAATTTCCATATAAATGTTAGAATTGGCTTGTCAATTTCTGAAAAAATGACAGCTGGGATTTTTAAAGGGATGGTGTTCCATCTATAGATCAATTTTGGGGGCATTTCCATTTTCACAATAAATCTTTCAATTCATACATACCGGATAATTTCACATTTCTTTCTTTCTTTGAACATTTTGTAGCTTTGGGGTATACTAATCTTATATTATTTTATTATTTAAACTTACTTATAAGAATTTTATTCTTTTTGATGCTACCATAAATGGGCTTATTTTTCTAATTTCATTGATTGTTCATTGCTAGTCGTAATGTTATTTTTGACATGCAAATGATTCTATATTTGTTGATTTTTTTTATTTGTTGATATTTTTGTCCTATGTTTATTTCTCTGCCTCCCTTTATGCCTTTTCTATATTTTATGATCATCTTTATGAAGACAATTTCTTTCATAATTATATAACTCAATGTTAACCAGTTATTATTTACTTCCATATCTGTATTTTTACACTTTGTGTCTGTGAAGTCACCTGACAGGCTCTCCTTGGGAATCCTCACTTGGGATAATGTGGGATACCATGCCTTCTTATACAGACATCTTTTTGGCTTTCCTGATAAACATGCTTTGAAGAATAGAGTAGTCACCCCTTATCCAAAGTTTTGCTTTATACAGTTTCAGTTACCCACAGTCAACTATGATCCAAAAGTATTCACATTTTTTGATAGCTTGAGCAAGAGCAAAACCCCATCTCTACAAAAAAGGAGAAAAATTAGCTGGGTGTGGTGGTGCACACACCTGTAGTCCCAGCTACCAGGGAGGCTGAGGCAGGAGGATCACTTGAGCTCAGGATTTGAAGTTGCAGTGAGCCATGATGACACCAGTGCTCTCTAATGCAGGCCTCAGAGCAAGAGTCTGTCTCAAAAAAAAAAAAAAAGATATTTTGAAAGAGAGAGAGAGACCACCTTCACATAACTTTTATTACAGTATATTACTGTAACTGTTCTATTTTATTATTAGTTATTGTTAATCTCTTATCATGCCTAATTTTAAAATTAAACCTTATCATAGTTATGTATGCACAGGAAAAACATAGTATATATAGGGTTCGGTACTATCTGCAGTTTCAATCATGCACTGAAGGTCTCAGAACATATGACCTGCAGATAAGAGGGGGACACTGTAATCCTTCAGGCATTCCAGAAATATTTAGATCATTCCTGCTTCAAGTTTTGCCTAATTTCTTTGTCTATGAAAGCAAAAATTGTACTTAAGTATTTAATTTTTTCTTGACTATTATATAATAAGACAAAAACTCTGCATTCAGAGGGCATGTGCTCACTTATCAGTTGTGTTGCTCAATGCATAAGAAAGGATAAATTATACCTTCATGCTTTGATTTCTGTATCTGATCGATGGAACAAGAAATAATAATAATAGTATAACTGAGCAGTAAATTACTTTATGCATGTGAGGCACTTTCAACGGTCTCTGGCACACAAGAAGGATTTGGCAACAATAAGGTCGTATTATCGTAGACCCTAAAATAAATTGCTATTCTTGTTTGGTCTGTGTGTATATACATATATCACACACACATATATACATACATATATATGTTATTAATTTTATGCACATATATGCACACAAGCCTAGGAAAACAAGAACATATATTTTATTTTTATTAGTGTTTTTGTCCCCATCAATTAAATCATTACATTTTTAGTTTTCATAACCCCCTTTTGCCTAAGTGGTAGAGTTATTTTTATTCTGTAGGTAAAATGTATCTATATGGCATATTTATGCCTCATTTACATATTATCTAAATGGAAATCAATTTGTGCTAAAATACTGCCTTTTCAGTTGTTGCTCCTTTGGTTTTCAATTATGGTTATTTATAATTCATCAGTAATAATTTGTGGGATCTTCATCCTTTTTAGTCATTTTCATTTCTATTCATGAATTCAATGAATATTTATTGAATGCAAACTACATAATAAACAATGTACACTTTTAAGGAGGTTAATTAGCACTGCATTGTCTCTAATGTCAAGAAGTTTGTCTTTAAGGAAGAGAGAAATAAGTAGATGCAAATGAATTACCATGCATTTTTAAAGGCTGTGATAAGCATAACAATAAGGTGGCCACCCCAGATTTCCCACCCAAACTCCAGGGACTGAGAATGTCATGGATGTTATATCTGCATTTGTTACATTACATGGCCAAAAGGAATTCTGCAGATCGAATTGAGGTTATAAGTCAGTTGACCTGCCTGGTAATAAGAGGGGAAGGCAAAGAAATGTGAACCATGAGAAAGGTTTGGCATGCCACTGCTGGCTTTGAAGATGGAGGGGGCCATTTGCAAGCAGCAAACAGAAGATTCCAGGAGCTGAGAGCAACCTCTGGCTGACAGCCAGTAAGGACACAATGACCTCAGTACTTTACCCTCAAGGAACAGAATGCTGCAAACAACCTGAAAGAATTTGGAAATGGATGGATTCTTCTGCATACCTTCCAGATAAGACTTGACTTTAGCTGACACCTTAACTTTGGACTTATGGGACCCCAAGGAGAGATTCCAACCAACCCTACTTGGATTTCTGACCTATGTGACTATGGAATAAATAAGTGATGTTTTAAAGCACTAAATTTGTGACAGTTTGTCACATAGAAATAGAAAACTAATACAGATGCATTAGAATAGTTTACTGTAAAAAACTGCAGTGAGTAATAGTTACCAGTACAATTAAGAACATTCAAAATTTTTGCCAGGGCTTTCTTGCAGAGCTGGCATTTGTGATATCATTTTTTTTTTTTTTGAGACAGTCTCACTCTGTTGCCCAGGCTAGAGTGAGTGCCGTGGCGTCAGCCTAGCTCACAGCAACCTCCAACTCCTGGGCTCAAGTGATCCTCCTGCCTCAGCCTCCTGAGTAGCTGGGACTACAGGCATGCGCCACCATGCCCGGCTAATTTTTTCTATATATTTTTAGTTGTCTGATTAATTTCTTTCTATTTTTAGCAGAGACGGGGTCTCGCTCTTGCTCAGGCTGGTTTCAAACTCCTAAGCTCAAACAATCCGCCCGCCTCGGCCTCCCAGAGTGCTACGATTACAGGCGTGAGCCACCGCGCTCGGCCTGTGATATCACTTTTAAATAAATAGCAATATCGCTGCAAAGAATGTTTGTAAAGGAATTGTGGGAGAATGAGATGTACACACAAAGCCACAGAGCTGGGTAGCATTGGATAAAGTCAGATTCATGGAAGAGTGTGCTATGGCTGGTTTTCAGGTGCAGAGTGTGGCCCTGTAGAAACAGAAACCAAAATCTGAGAGGCCTCATTGTGTCTGTTTCAAACTGACAAGTCTAAATTATGTTCTGCAGGCAAAAATGAAAATGCCTCATTCAATATGCATTGACATGACAATTTATTTTAGTAAAGGTAATATTATTCATAACAAACCAGCATCTGGAACTTCTAAAATCCTAAAAACATTTTGCAAACAGCTATTATTACTACCAGTCTTGCTTCTGAAATGACTCAGTAACAACATTCCAAAAATATGTTCAAGATTTATTTATTATTATTGATGTCAAAATTCTTATCTCTTTTTCTAATTTGGAAAGTTTTTATGGGCAGTGCAGACTTTTTATAGTTCATTTTCTTTTCTAAAATGGAGACTGAGACTAGCCTACTCAATTTGCTCCATGCTTTTTCATTTGACCTTTTTCATTCTCCCCTTACTAGGTCTAAGAAACCACCCAAGCAAATATCATTCTTAAATTACTAAAGCCTCCTCCACAAACTTAAGCATATGTGAAAGAAAAGAGAACATCAGGGGGGAAGAAAGATAGCAAGTGATTTACTACTCATAACAACTAAAAAATTATTTTTTTCTAAAACGACAATCTTAAGCATTCGTTCTTATAATAGCGTTCTCCCGCAACCATCCATCCCCCCTTCTCTTCTTAATGTTACATATTGTTATATATTGGCTTTAATGTCATAAGGGTCTCTCACTAATTACCTGCCCTTATCAACCCTTTTCGACTTCTTTCTGTCATCTTTTTAGTACTTACGAGTCAGTAATATTCAAACTGTTTTATTTCCAGTACCAACAATGCCCAACCCAGAACAACCCGAGGGCTGACAGAACAAGATTTCACAGCTTTCTTGTTTGGTATTGGTACCACCAACTGTCTCTGTTTTGCAGGTTCCCAAACCACCCAGAGGTTCATTCAGAGACGCACAAGAATGCCCTGCAGGTCTCCACACGGAGCTGTAATTCACAGCCCAGGGTTATTGTGCCGACATGGTTAGGACACACAGTAGGATCAGCAAGCGGAGCGCAGGCAGAGTCCAGAGCAGCCCACGTGCAGTTTTCCCCTCGCTGTCTCCACCTGCGAGGGTCGCACGGACGCCTTTCCCAGCAGTGGAAACACCGCAGGGCGCGCGCAGCGTCCCCGCCGCCCCCGGACGCGGAGCGCGCGGTCCCGCCTCGTCCCCGAGCCGGCGGGCGGCGGCTGCGTTGCGGTGACACTTCTCCACACACGTTCCTTCCGAACGCTTTCTCGGGGTGTGAAGCGCCCGCCCTCCTTTCCGAGCGCCCGCTCATCGTGCTCTGACGGGGCCGCGCTCCTGTCGCGTCTCTTCCCTGCGCCCCAGTCCGGCTCGTGAGGTCATCCCGGGGCGTTTGGGAGGATTCGTGCCTGGGGTCTTCTCGGTCGCGCCCGCAGCGGAGCGAGGGGCTGGTTGGGGCGGGTCGCGCCGCCCGTGCGGCTGCTCGGGTCAGCGGCCGGCACAGCGCCTCCCCGCGCCGGCTCCGCTCGCGACTGCTCCGCCGTCTGCGCCTGAGGAACGAGACTCGCTTCCGGGAGCTCGGAGGAAACAAGCAGAGCCTGCGGGGCCGCCGAAGAGGGCCGGAGAGCATCCCACTGTTTCGCTCCTCTGCATCGCCGCGTTTCTGTCGCCTGCGTGAAGCCGGTAGCAGTCAGGCAGTTGTCTCTCTCAGGCAGGGCATGGGTTTGGGATCTGTTCAAACCGCAGGAATTCTGTCCGTTGTGGCTCCGACGGTCTTCCCCGCACCCTGACCAGCCGCTTAGGTAATGAGCATCCTGTCCTTGGCTTGGGCCTCCAGGTGCTCCAGTTAGTCTGGCACGGGTTCGGATCTCAGGCCCCGGCGATGTGGCGGCGGGGACTGTGCCGCATGTCCGGTATCAGGTTGGTGGCAGTCAGCGCCCCTTTCGGAATACAGAGTCGGATCAGCAAGCGTTGCCCAGAGGAGCAGAACCAGCATAGCAGGACTGTGCAGTGGCCTGGGGGCAGCACTTTATGGCTTCATATGCCTCATGCGCCACGTGGAACTGACCAAACTGGGCCGAATCGAATCGAATGCTGGCGGTGCTGCTCCGCAGGGAGCTGCCCTCCCAGGCCTCCGTTTTTATCTGGGGCACGCATAGTTCTTAGTCCTTTCTGGCCGTGTTATTCATCCCTGAATACAGTGACCAGTGGCGCGCACACACATAGCAGCAGTGGCAGTGGCAGTGGCAGCCTGAGCCACGGCCCAGAACCGGCAGTGATGAGGACGCCGAACCACTGCCGCGAGACAGCAGCGTCTGGGAGCTCTCTCCCCTCAGGAGCCTGGGAATTGGCGCACCGAGCGTGAGCTCGGCACACAGCGCTTCTGCGGATTCCGTCTCTGAGCCGTGGCGGAAGCTGCACCACACGGAGACCTCGTGGTGCTGGCGAGAAGATGCCCCCAGCATCCTTCAGCACAGGCCTGACGGCCATCCCCTCCGTGCCTCCACCCTTCTGCCTCTTCTCCTGTTTTTCTTCTTCCATTAGAATTGAGGTAAGATTTTAAATACTGCCTTGAGAACAATGTGCAACCGTCAAGGTGAAACTCAAATACAAAACGTCATCTCTGGTAGAAAGGATGGCTTTCCTGTGGCAACTCCAGAGTAAGAGCGACAGCCGTCTTCCCAGGCCCTTCTCCGCAGGAGGTGCAGGATCTTAGAGACATTGCCATCTCTGGCGGGATTTCAGAATTTTCAGGATTATTCCCACTTAGCCCATGGGTGTTGATGAGTGGCCATTCTTAAGAGTCACTCAGTATCAGCTATCTATCGTCTTTGTTCAAAGGTCAAAAGAAAACCCCGTTTTACTCTCTCTTTATTTTCCCTAGTTCCTATTTTTGGCTAGAATGAGATTCGACATACATATATAGATAGATAGATAGATAGATAGATAGATAGATAGATATCTCGACATTAATAATATTTAGCAATGATTACCTTTACTAGAGGAAAGAAATTTTTCGTATAAATTTAAATAATGTAGAAATCACAACTCAGATTCCGGATCTAGTGCCTTAATCAGATCGAGTGATTTTACAGAAGAAAATAACACATCAATCATTCTGACGGCAACATGGAAATTGCAGGGTGCTTTTAAGAAAGTTTTAATAATTTGGAAATTCCTAAGTGAGGATAAGTGTTAGTAACTGGATACCAGTGGAATTTATATGCGAGCTCAGACTCATAATGAGACAACCTGCTCTTTCCCACATCTCCTATGTCCTACTTCTCAACTTTTATCATCCATCAAGCTCCTGCCTTAACTGCTTTGTAGGATGCTTTTGTTTTTAGTTAATGTTTACGTCAAGCTGTTTATCTGACTTTTGAATCTCATGGGAATACACACATCAAATTCCTTTCTAAAATACTATGGTTTAATGAAGCTCAGTTTCACAAAAAGTGTCTCGCTAATTTTTCGAGATGTTTTATGGACAAAGAAAACTTTACAGATTTATTGTATTTTGCTGCATCAGTAAATGGACCATTAACTAGAGCCTGCCTTTAAAGAGTACTCCTTTGAAAGTTTTGTAGGTATGATATGTACATAGATATTTGCAAGGGGTTTTATTTTTTTTTTGATGGGGTGCTGTGTAAATATTGTATTTATAAATGTAATGAAGGTATTGATGGAGAAAACCAACTTTTATAAAGGATTGTGTACTGATTGGAAAAAAAGAGCATACAACAACACAAGGGCAATGTTCCTGCCCGAGGAAGCCTGTGAGAGACCTAGCGCACAAGGCTTTCACTGGGGGATGCTCATGTTGGCATTCCCTGCTTAGCATGTACCACAGTTTCAGACTTCCCAAAGCAGAGAAAGTGCCAGCACAAGCCGTATGATTGCACAACACTCAGGCACAGTGAAGCGCCATTATCAGTTCACCGTTCACTGGGAAAGCTCTGAAGCCCCGTTCCCAGATGCCAGCCGAGGGCTGCCGTGTAAGCATGCCTGTCTAAGGGCGCTACTCTCAGACCTCCTGTTAAGGCGTTCCTCCACAGTCTCCAAATGCAGCTCTTCATTTAAATTCTCTCCAAAAATTCTATATCCCACTACATGCTATTTAGAATTTCAGAATACTTATGTAAACTTACCGCTATTCTCAGGACACTGACTACTTATATGCTGTCTGACTTCCTTTTTCCTGAGTGATTTGTTGCCCAGATTCTAGGACTGCTGTTGGTAGCTGTCTGCCCTTTCAGGGATTGCTTCAGCTGCAGAGAACTGCCTTGTCCAGGGGGATCCACTCATGCCTGTTAGTGTGGGATTATGAAGATTCATCCATGTCTGCAAACTCAGGCCAACTCTAAAGGGCTATTTCTCTAAAGGAGCTCCAGAGTTCCCTGTTGGGTAAGACAAAGCTTACCAACTGGTGGGGTTGGGATTTTGAAGTTATATCACTTGCCACCAGAAATCAAGGAACCTCACTGGGTGTATGTGAAGCACAGAGAGTCTCTGATGTAAAGTGGAGGTCCAATTTTTAAAAGAGTAAACAGAGGAGAATTGAGATAATACATGGGAGAAAATGAATTACCCAGTGCAAAGTGACATATTTTTGAGAAATATGGGGAAAATATTAACTGTAACTGGAATAGGATGCCTATTGCTAAGTTGATTGATGCTCTGGACAAAAACAGAAGATGAAAGTAATTAATTACTGTTTTAAAGTTAAAAGTGAAAGCCAGAGGGGCCCCTTGGGAACAACTCATCTCCTACAGAGGAAAGCAGAGAAAGCTGGGTATAAAACTGAGGACTTGGTCAGCATAAGAATTGGTGCTCCAAAAAAGTTAAATTATCAACCAAGGAAGGTCTGCTATACCAAGGCCCTAGTTGGGAAAGTGTAGGGCCCTGATACATGACATGGAGACATTAGGGTTTATGTCCCTGAATTTTCTATATGCTTATATTTCTTTGAACCTTCTAAATATACTGAAGTGGCCCCTCTTTATTAATATCTTGCAATCCTCCCTTAATCAGAGCTATGAAGAAGCTTCTACTCTTCCAGACAACATATGCTGCTTCATGATACACCCCCATTATACTCCTGGCCGTCAAGCCTATAAAAAGGATTAGGTTACAGTACAACCCGACTGGGAGGTGCTGGGCTTGGTAAAAGAAAAGAGGGGCTGAACACAGTGGCTCATGCCTGTAATCCTAGCACTTTGAGAGGCTAAGGCAAGAGAATCACTTGAAGCCAGGAGTTTGAGACCAGCCTGGGCAACACAGCAAGACCCCATCTCTACAAAAAACAATAATAAAAAAAATTAGCCAGGTGTGGTGGCATGTGTCTATAGTCCTAGCTTCCTGGGAGGCTGGGGTGGGAGGATCACTTGATTCCAGTAGTTCGAGATTTCAATGAGCTACAATCATGCCACTGCACTCCAGCCTGGGTGACAGAGCAAGACCCTGTCTCTTAGAGAGAGAGATAGAGAATGAACTATACCACAAAGAGATTTAATAGCCTACCAGCATTTGCCAGCTGAACCTGGTAGAGCATACATGGGATTGAGTCCTGAAGGTGTTTGATCTGGTAGGCCAAAACATAGGTTAGTAAGGAAGAGGTTTATCAACATGGCAAGCACTCTCCCAGGACACAGGATTCCATACTCTAGCAATCACCCAGGAGATGGCACAAACTTGCCAGGTGGATGGCTCCTAGAAACATGGGAATCTGGGTGTGTATAAAGAATCAGGGATGTTCTGAAATATGTAAAATTAAGATAAATATATTAGAATTTTGAAACTCATTCTAAATATAATTATCTAAAACAGAAATAACAATGTATTTCACAGGTTATAGTGTAAGCCAAACTAAACTGCATGACAATAATAACATTTGTAAGGTTCTAATACTACATAAAAATGATATAATATTTTAAAATAGGCTCATAAATTAAAGGTCTTAAAATCCTATGGCAACCACTTAAAAATAGAAAAGGAGGTATAATTGATAATGGTGAGAATACATTTAATAATACAAATGTCTCAAATAATTTAAAGATGAGTATAAAAAGAGAAAAGGAATAAGAAACAGCAATAGAAAATATCACTAAGAGAGTAGATTTAAATCCAACCCTGTTAATAACTACATTAAATATAAATAATTCAAACATTCCAATTAAATAACAATCAAGAAGGATCTGAAGGCTAAAGTGAACTACCTCAATAAAAAATTTAGGTTCCTTGCTGAGTTTCTGGAACTGAGGGAGTTTTGTAAACCAGAGCCCATTCACTATGAAGAACATGAGACCCAAGGCAAAAGGACACAGTAATGACTTCCTCAGTGAAATCCCAAATGCTTTCACAGCTGTGTATTTGAATAACTGTGCACCGTGGGAAGGCAAATGTAAAATATTTCGGAACTGCTAGACAGTGTTTGAGTTGATATTAATGCTTAGAGCCTGGAAGTATTATCATGGCCCTTATGTTAGAATAGGTGCATGGGGCCAAGAATGTGGAGTTCCAGTCCAGCTGAGACTGGGTCCAATTCACCCAGGGGGGATTTCCTCGGCTCATGGATATGTATTGGATAGCTGTACTTTACAGTTGGTATAATCATCACATTGAGTCTTGGACTTGGGGAAAGAGTTATCATAATGGGGAAAGTCAGGTACCTGTCTCTGAAACTGCTCTCCCAGGCTAAGACATTAACTCAGAAACAATACCATAACACAGGCTATATGGTGGAAATAAGGCAACACTTAAGCTGCCTAAAGCTGTACTGTACAGTATGGTAGCCAATAGTTTGGTGTGATTACTGAGAACTTGAAATGTGGCAAACTTAGCTGATGAACTAAATTTCTAAATTTATTTCATTATAATTAATTGAATATTAAAAACTGAAGTACTTTAAGCTATTTTTTTCATAACACAACTTTATCATTTTGGTAGGGATACATGTTAGTTTAACAGTTACATCCTCAGGTATTATTGTTGTATTGTAGTCTGCATGTTGGTAGGGTCATTTCTAGTATTACATTTAAACACATCATTGATCTAGTCAGTGCTGCAGGGGACATGTCCCTGGAGGGCTTGGGCTGACCAAGATCCTCCCCTTCTTGCTCACACTTTTCAGACAGAATGCACCAAGAATGTAACATCCTATGATAAAGAGGAACTGTCTGGAACAGCCTGGGCTTGGCAGGCTGTTCCTCCTAGAACAGGCCTCATCCCTCCTAGAACAGGCCATCCTGCAATACTTCAGCCAGGTGGGGCAAGTGGCACCAGGGGTATAAAACCCAGAGCAGAGGTGTTTAGGGGTCCCTCAGCAGTGAAGTGTGGCATGCACAGGTGAGACCCCATTTGCCCTGGGAAGCTGTTGCCCTATAGAGAAATAAAAGATTTCAGGAGTTTTGCATGGCCTTGCCTTGAAGGAATACGTGAACGTGTTAGTTCACATATCAAAAGCTGCCTCACCTCAGGAGGGCATCTCACCGATCAGTAGCATTTTCCATGGCAACACTGTCTCAGACCTGTCGGCTTGTGCCTGATGCTTCTGTATGACAAAGCTTGATATGGGGGCACAGGTTGAGAACTGATCAAAGAGTGCCTGCCCGACAGATGCCTGTGGCTAGAAGCAGTTAGCGTAAGGGACAGTTCATGCTTCATTCCTGACTACCTGTCTCAATCAACAAAAAACTAGATAAAGAAATATAGAGCCACTATATTTCTGTCTAGCCTTTCTGCTAAGTGATAATATTCTCTTAGGACTTAGAAGTTTATCCTAGAAAGATTTTGTAACCATTTGCTCACATAGATAGAGTTAATTTAGGGATCTCTAGAAGCTTTTTGGGAGACTTTTAACCTAAACGAACTACCTGTTATTATGTAAATCTGTTACCACTGGCCACCAATCACTGTACCAAAAAATACTGATGCGGGACTTCACTCAGGGCCTCACAGCTCACGGGAATGCTGGAGGTCCCCCTGCTCCCCTGATCTTTATAAAAACTATACTTTCATCTCTGTGTCTTCTTTTATTTCTGTGTTTTCTATTTTCCATTATTTCCTTATCCCTTGCGACGACCCCTGCCAAAGGGACCTGATTTTTGCTCGGAGCATAGCTAAATCCCTGCAGGAAGCTACACTGAGCCTTAGGGGACCAGAAAGCCATGGGTCTTCGGGTTCTATTGATTCTTGTTGCCTGTCTGTGAGTAATCAAGATCCTTTGCTAGACTTGTGTGAGTGTCCTGCCTCACTGCACTCATACTGGGTTTGTCCAAAACCTGTAGAAGCTGGGTCTGTGAAAGACCTCTTGTTAGATTCAGGGACCTTAGCAGAAATTGGTGAGGTGTTCAGACTCCTCCTCTGGGGTTAATACCTACTGTACGGTGTTTCCCTCTGATGGACTGATACTGGTGTCTGGTATTCTGCTTCATAAACATCAATGGGTTGATGCAGTAAAAATGTTTTTATTCTCACTGTTGTAATATTATAATTGTGCCTCTTTGAATACTTAACATAGACAAGATGAGTTATAGGGTACTTATGTGCATCATAATTATTAGTTAAATTGACATTTTTAACTGTAGCGTAATCAAGTATTTTCCAATTAAAAAATATGTGTGAGCAAATTTTAAAAATAAAAAAACGTAAATTTTAATCTTCAAAAAATTTTCTGCTAAATATAAAAATAGTTTTTATCAAAACTAATGTCTCTCCAGCTATTTCAGGTCAAAAATCTAGATTTATTGGAATGTTTAAAAAGATATTATGTCCCTATTTGCTTCATTCCATTATGTGATACACAGTGAAAATATATATGCTCAGTTTTTGGAAGCCGAATCTATATGTCATAGGTACAGCTGTAAAATTCATTCAGTTTAAACTTGAAATGCTATGATTCTTCACCAATTAATTCAATTTTATTAACTCAATTAATTAAATTTTATAATAGAAAACAGTGAATTTAGTGATCTTGTGTCCTTTGTCATTGTTCACTGACTGAATCATGGAAGAGTTTTACAAAGGTTTTCTACTTTTATTCCAATTCAAGATCTTCTGGAAACACAACATATAGAAAATATTTCAATAATTAAGAAAACAAATGGTGGTGTTATTTATATCAGCAATATCACACTGTATACCAACCAGCTAAATTTGAAGCTACCAGAAAAGGAAAATTTATCTATACTCTAGCTAAAGAGGTATGAAAGTTTATGTTGAAATGGCAACATTTTATGATGTGAATCAAGAATAATGATCTTACACATTTTATGATTCTATATATGATATGTAGAAGAGTTTACTTTTAATATATGGTTATAGAAATTGCAAAATCTACAAAAAGTATTTAAAGAATACTGTTGATATTGATGAATTAGAGTTATTTAATATATTGCAATTTGTGTGTTAGATCTTTGGATTTGATGTTAATAATACTGAGTTGACAGAGAGTCAGTTAATTTACTTAACGTGGACAGGGAGCATGCTTTTTCTTCAAGAAAAAATAAAGCATTCTAAAAAAATGAATCAATTGTGTAAATGTGTAATGCAAATATTGAAGTTAAGTGATTTTTGGTTGCTCAACTCAGTGATGAAAAATCTTTTGAACATGTTTGGAACAGTGTGGTTATATGAATCTAATTTTTCAACTGTAAATTTTATTAAGTTTAAATACAAATATTTTCAATAAAAATTTAGTGTTTGCATTAATATGAGCTGCAAATGTAAAATGCACACTTTATTTTAAAGATTTTGTGTATAAAATGTAAAATATCACATCATTAATTTTTAGTATTGATTATCTTTTAGAATGTTTTAGATATATTAGGTTAAGAAAATGTACTATTAAAATTAATTTAAAATTTCTTTTGACTTATAAAAATGTGGTCACTAGAATGTTTTTTAAATTAGCTATGTGGCCACATTATATGTGTTTAGATTTATGCTTATATGAATGATTAAGGTATGGTGGTTCCCATTGCATCTCTGATAGTTCACTACTTTAACCTCTGGAAAAAAACATACCATCCCTGAAACTCAAGGAAGTAGAAGTTTTTATGTCAGATGTGGTATCTTTGCCAGGGCAAATTAACATGGTCTTATGCACATACTATTGATTTGGTAAATAAGCTCTTTTCCATCACTATCAGAAAGAGTATCAAGAACAGCTCACATTTACATGGACCAGACATCTTGAATTTGCAGTTTTGCCCAGGACTGTGTTATCTCCTGCCCTTGCTCTTAATATAGTTGAAAGGAATCCGAGCTACTTTGACATATCACAGAAAAAACAAATCAATCCACCAAAATTGAACAGGGTTAGTAAGAAATTGTTTGCACACTGGAGGCCTTGTAAGACATGTGTGCTCCAAAGGTGGGAGATAAACCTTATCAAATTCAGAGGTCAGCCACAAAAGTAAAGGTTATAGAAAGATGCATAACATCCAGGGAGTCATGGGATATACAGAGTAAATGACAGATTATTGCATCTTGCCCTCTCACCAAAAATAAATAAATAAATAAATAAAATAAAATAAAATAAAAAGAGAGAGAGAGAACAACACCTGATACACCCTTTTGAGTTCATGAGGCAGCATATTCCACACCTGGGTTATTGTTTGGATCCACCTAGAGGGTTACACAAAAGGATACTGATTTTGAGTGGGGTCAGTAACAGAAAAAGTATCTATAGCAATCCAGGACACAGTGCAAGCATCTCTGCAACTTGGACCATACAAATGCTAGAATTTAAGGTACTAGAGATATTATCATTGAAAAATGATGTTAAGTGGCACTTATTGCATGCCCTCATGGGATAATTACAAATCAAATTACTAGAATTCTGGAGTGAAACCCCATGCCTCGTCCACTGTAAAAAAAGAAAAAAAAAGTATGCATTTTAAAATACAAATTTTCCCACTATGGGTCTTGGTAGATACAGAACTCTTGTGCATTAAGTGACTATACAGCCACAGTTACTCATCACGACCTGGATTCTTTCATATCCACAAAGCCATAAGGCTGGATAGATCCAGCAACAACACATAGTAAGTTGAAGGGACTACATTCAGGATTGATCAAATGCAGAGCCAGGCCAGGCACAGTGGCCCACACATGTAATCCTAGCACTCTGGGAGGCCGAGGCAGGAGGATTGCTTGAGCTCAGGAGCTCAAGACCAGCCTGTCTGGGGGCAAGACCCTGTTTCTACTAAAAATAGAAAAATTAGCCGGGCGAGGTTGCAGAGGTGTGTAGTCCCAGCCATTCATGAGTCTCAGGCTAGAGGATCACTTAAGCCTACAAGTTTGAGGTTGCAGTGAGCTGCAATGATGCCACTGCTCTACCCAGGTCAAAAGAGTGAGAGTATGTCTCAAAAAAAAAAAAAAAAATCAGAGCCAGAAGATTCGAGCAAAGATAAGATAAGATAGCTCAGACCTCCCTTCACTCACTCCCTTTGCAGCAGCACACCTCACCCTCATCTCACACCTTTTACCACATGGGGCATCCCTTAGAACCAGCTGATAGAGGAGGGAAATTCCTGGGTGTGGTTCACAGATCAAAGAGCTCAGTACTGGAGAGTAAGGTGAACATGATTGCTGTTAAAATACAGACTCATGTAGGGATGGTATTGAAACACAGTGGTGAGGGGAACTTCCCAAAGGACAGCACTTCAAAATATGCACCTGACCGTTCATGTGTGGAAAGGGGCTAAAGGTTGAAAGTTGGAGCCATTTGAGCAGTGCCCCCCCGCCAAAAAAAAAACTTGGCCAACAGGAAGGAAAAGGATGAACATATTGGATTCAAGGAGATCTGGGGTAGATGCATGTAGAACTAATTTGAGTGGACAGGAGCATGAAAATCTTTTTGTCTCTGTTAACATATTCTCCATAGAAGAGGCACTAAATGAAAAGAAGACAAAATGAAAATGCCTGTTCAAGTCCACTAGCTCTATCATCACCTTTGCCTGTGTGGGCACAATGAATGTATAAATGGAGTAGCCTTTCTGGCAATGATATGGGCTATGAGTAGTCCCAACAGCATACACTTCTACCTGCGAATGCTGATAAACTGTTGTCAGGGAAGATCTAATCTGATAATACCAAAGACCAGGGATGAGCTGCTGATATGGAATAATCCTTTAACTACACCAACTGCCAGTATGGTTGTGGATTGACTGCACCAGACCTTTTCCACTGTGGAAGAGCTGGTAATTCCTTCTGACAGAAATAAGCACGGATTCTGGGTAAGGTATCCCATTTCTCTGTTCATGCAGTGTTTGATACATCAGCACATCAGACTTGGAGGCCCACCGTATAGGAAAGGAGGTGTCTGAGTGAATCTGCAATTACAGGATTGAACAGCTATGTCAAATACCGAACCATCCAGAGTTGTCAGCTGGAGAGAGTATTAGAAGAGCCTGTTAAAAGCAAAACTAAAGCACCAGCTCAGGGCAAATGGGTACCGTCATTAAAGGAACAGTATATCCTTTGAATCAAGATTTTTATTTTTTTATCATGCAGTGACCTGAATAGAAAGAATACATGGGTCCAGAAACCAAGTTTTTCATTTGTCATCCCTCCCATTAACCTTGTTGAGTAATTTATGTTTTCTGCCTTGAAATGAACACTTATGTTTATATAGTCCATTGATTTTTCAAAATGGTCCAATACAATTAAATGGGTAAGAAGAAAAATGTTAAAAAAAAATGGTGCTGGGATTTTGGATATTTGTATAAAGAGAAATGACCTTACAGCCTTGCCTCACATCATACACAAAAACCAACACAAAATGGATCACAAACATGGACATAGGAGCTAAAACTGTAAAATGTTTAGAACTAAAAATAAAATAAAAATCTGTGTGATCTCGGGTTAGAGATAGAGTTCATAGATATAATGCCAGAAAAAAAAAGATACAAAAAATTAAAAAGAATAATTGGGCTTCATCAAAATTATAAAATTTACTCTACAAAAGACACCATTAAAATGAAAAGACAATTCATAGCCTGGAGGAAAGTATTTGCAAATCATATATTTGATAAAAAACAAACATGCATTTATAATGTAAAAAAAATGGTTATAAATTATTAATAAGTATTCAAACAACCCAATAAAAGATGGGAAAAATTTGAAGAAGATTTCACCAACTAATATACACAAAATGCTAATAAACACAATAAAACATTTTCTACATCATTAGGCATTAGCAAAATACAAATTAATACCATAGCTGGTCAACATGATAAAATTATTTAACTTCAGCAGCCATCAGGGAAATGACAATTGAACTCCAGAGGACATACCACCAGTAATCCAACAGAGTTGATAAAATTAGAAAAAATAACTGATAATGCTAAGTGAAATGTGTTTGGTGGCATCTATCTAATCTGAACACATAAACATCTTATAATTCCATGCATTTACCAAGAGATATGGACATGAATGTTGATAGCAACAATTTTCAAAATATTCCCAAACTGGAAACAACCTAAGTGTCTATCAATAATCAAATGTATAAATAATCTGTGATATGTTTGAGAAATGGACATCCTTAACAGTTATGTCATATAATACTGCAAACACCAGCCACATGAGACTGTTGAGCACTTGAAATGTGTCTAGTCAGAACTGAGATGTGCTGTCACTGTAAAATACCTACTAGGTTCCTAAAACTTCAAATGTAAAAAGAATAAAAAATACCTTGGTAAAATAGTTTGTAATGATTATATAGTTAAATAATATTGCAGAATATATGAATAGGTAAAATATATTTAATTAATTTCATATTCCTTTTTACTTTTATTATATGTTTGCTAAATATTTAAAAATTATGTGTGTGGCTGGCATTTGTGACTCATATTTCTATTGGTTGGAATCACTCTCAACAGAATGCAAATGATAAAACTGCCACACTCAAAAACATGATGATTCTCACATATATAATCTTTACCTGAAGAGTCCACATGGAAAGGAATGCATAGCATACGATTATATTAATGTGAATTTGAAAATTAGCGAAGTTAGTCTACTGTTCTTTGGGAGTTATGAAAATGTTTGGAGAAGATGGGTGTTTATTGATTTTTAGAAGACACACATGGTGCTTCTGTAATGCTAATGATATACTATTTATTATGCATAAACTCACTTTATGAAAAATCATTGTTGAAATATGTATTTTTCTTGTGCATGGACTACTTCAAGAAGCAATCTCAGTTTTTAAAATGTGTGTGATGTAGGTTAGGTAAGGAGTTTGTGTTGTTGTTTTTTGTTTTTTTAGAAAAAATGTCTCACTCTGTCACCCCGGCTGGAGGAACTACAGTGGCACAGTCATAGTTCACTGCAGCCTTGACCTCCTGGGCTCAAGGGATTCTCCGCCTGCAACCTCCCAAGTATCTTGGACTACAGGTATGTGCAACCACACCCTCATAATTTTTTTTTCATAGAGACAGGGTCTCACTATGTTACCCAGGCTGGTCTTGAACTCCTGGCTTCAAGAAATGCTCTCACCTTGGCCTCCCGGAGTGCTAGGATGACAGGTATGAGCCACTTTGCCCAGCTGGTAAGGAGTTTTTAGAAGAAAATAGAAAGCATTATTATGCATATTATACATGGATAAAAAAATGTAAAAGGTGAGGTAAATGTTTATCTGAATAAGAGAAAACAAACAGCACAATATACCCAAAGGAGGAAAAAGGAATGGAATGACAAAGAGCATAAATACATGCGATAAAAGAAAACACAAAATAGAGAGGATCCAAAAGGCCAAAGTTATAAAATTTAAAACCATCAAAATAAAGAGATAAAAGATAAATGAAAATATCAAAATAAAAAACTGAGACATAATCACAGAATGTGCACTCATTTATAAGGTAATACCAAAGTATTATAATCACATTTCTTGTCCTATCTTTGAAAGTTTACCTGAAATGGAAAAATTGATGGAATAACCACCAAAAGTAAATATTTTAAATATGGTATCTTTAAACACAGACTAGTGGAATATATATATTCTAAGGACAAGATAATCACAAAGACGTATCAGACTACATTAAGTAGTATTGTTTTTGTAGTACTACCAATGTTAATTTGAGATGCACAGTATAAGAAAAATTAGTAAGTAATTATATGGACATTGTTGAGAACCAAGATTATCAGGAAAATATAAAATATTTTAAATATATAGAACCAACTAATTTAAGTAAAGATTCTATAATTTTAATTTGAAGTATAAAATTATAGCTTATTTTCCTCTTTCTAGGTAAAACATAATTTTTAATTCTGTCGCAAAGACATAAAAGCCATGCCAACTAGTAAAATTGAGAACCAGAGTTCCCCAAATATGGTGTTTAGATTCAATTCTCCAGTAAATCAACTAGGATTTCTAAATAAATGCTAACAATGATCCCAAAACATATTCTTCTTCAGAAATCAAGAAAGATTTCAAAGAGTAGTAAGTTCAGGTCAAAAGGAAGCAAGAGTACTTCAAGTAGTTCCACTGGCAACTGGATAATTTGAGCATCAAAAATATAGTAACTGCAGTGGATTGAAACATACAGATTTTAAGAAATTTCTCATTTCCTAACAATCTCTCTCCCCCTAAATAAGATTATTAACCACAAGAGGACTATGAATCCCGCCACTGCAATATGAATTCTATTAGTGTAACCAAAAAATGGTAAGAGAAAATTTGCATTATAAAATGGAGAAGAAATAACAGAAATCATAATCACTATTGTGCCCTCCCTGATAAAATCATGGTTATAAGCAACTATCATCAGTGGCTCTATAAATCTCTAGTGAAAATTGGTAACAACCTAATGTCACAGCTCAGGGGAAAAACAAACAACAACAAAAAAGCACCAAACCCAAAGATACCGAGAAGACAAGAAATAACAAAAATCAGAACTAAATAAAATTGAAAGCAAAACAAGTGCAAAGGATTGATGAAATGAAAAGTTGGTTGTTAGGAAAGATGAACAAACTTGACAGATTACTGGCTACATAAACCAAGAAAAGAAGAGAGAAGATTCAAATAAGCTCAATCAGTAATAGAAAAGAAGACAAAACAACTGACAGCACAGAAATGTGAAAGATCATCCAGAAATACTAAAAACACCTCTGTGTGCAAAAACCAGAAAACCTAAAGGAAATGGATAAATATTTGGAAATGCACAACCTCCCAAGCTTGAATCATAAAGAAACAGAGATTCTGAACAGACCAATAATGAATAGCAACATTGATCAGTAATAAGAAATCTCCCTCCCCGCCAAAAATTGCCCAGGACCAGATGAACTCACAGCCAAATTAAAAACAAAAAAAAAAAATCTGCACGCAACACATTACCTACCTGACTTCAATTTATACTACAAGTCTATAGTAATCAAACCAGCATGGTACTGGTAAAAAGTAGACACATAAATCAGCAGAACAGAATAGAGACCCAGAAATGAAATCATACACCTATAACCAATTGATCTTTAACAAAGCAGACAAAAAACATACACTGGGGAAAGGACGTCCTATTCAATAAATGGTGCTGGGAAAATTGGAGAGCCATATGCAGAAGAATGAAACTGGATCCCTATCTCTCGCCATATACAAAAATTAACTCAAGATGGATTGAACACTTAAATATAAGACCTGACACCATAAAAATTCTAGAAGAAACGTTAGGAAAAACTCTTCTGGAAATTGGTCTACACAAAAAATTTATTACTAAGACTCCAAAAGCAAATATAACAAAAACGAAAATAAATAAATGGGACTTAATTAGGCTAAAATGTTTCTGCATAGCAGAAGAAATAACTGACAGACAACCTATAAAATAGACAACCTACAGAATGGGAGAAAATATTCACAAACTATATATCTGACAAAGGACTAATATCCAGAATCTACAATGAATTCAAACAACTCAACAAGAAAAAAACAAACAATCCCATTTAAAAAATGGAAAATGACATGAACAGAAATTTTTTTAAGAAAGATAAACAGGCCGGGCGCGGTGGCTCATGCCTGTAATCCTAGCACTCTGGGAGGCCGAGGCGGGTGGATCGTTCTGAGCTCAGGAGTTCGAGACCAGCCTGAGCAAGAGCGAGACCCCGTCTCTACCAAAAAATAGAAAGAAATTAATTGGACAGCTAAAAATATATATAGAAAAAATTAGCTGGGCATGGTGGCACATGCCTGTAGTCCCAGCTACTCGGGAGGCTGAGACAGTAGGATTGCTTGAGCCCAGGAGTTTGAGGT
>RJWJ010004751.1:0-45220 GCA_004363605.1 Indri indri | reverse complement strand
GCTAGGCTGATGCCACGGCACTCACCCCAGGCAAGAGAGTGAGACTCTGTCTCAAAAAAAAAAAAAAAAAAAAAAAACCAAAAAAGAACGATAAACAAATGACCAACAAGCATATTAAAAAAAGTTCAACATCACTAATCATCAGAGAAATGCAAATTAAAACCTCAATGTGCTACCACCTTACTCCTGTCAGAATAGCCAGCGTTAAAAAGTTAAAAACCAATAGATGTTGGCATGGATGCAGTGAAAAGGGAATGTTTATATGTTGTTGGTAGGAATGTAAATTAATACAACCTCTATGGAAAACAGTATGGATTCCTCAAAGAACTAAAAGTAGACCTACCATTTGATCCTGTAATCTCACCACTGGGTAGCTACCCAAAGAAAAAGAAGACATTATATCAAAAAGAAACATACACTTATACATTTATCATAACACAACTAACAATTGCAAATATATGGAATTGACCTAAGTGTCCATCAACTGATGAGTGGATAGAGAAAATGTGGTGGCCGGGCGCGGTGGCTCACACCTGTAGTCTTAGCACTCTGGGAGTCTGAGGAGGGAGGATCACTTGAGCTCAGGAGTTCAAGATCAGCCTGAGCAAGAGCAAGACACTGTCTCTACTAAAAATAGAAAAAATTAGCTGGGTGTGGTGGCACGCGCCTGTAGTCCCAGCTACTCAGGAGGCTGAGGCAGGAGGATCACTTGAGCCCAGGAGTTTGAGGTTGCTGTGAGCTAGGCTGACGCCATGGCACTCACTCTAGCCCAGGCAAAAGAGTGAGACTCTGTCTAAAAAAAAAAAAAAAAAAAAAAAAGGAGTGGTATGTATGATATATACCATGAAATACTATTCAGCCATAAAAAAGAATTAAATAATGTCTTTTGCAATAACTTGTATGGAACCTAACACCATTATCCTAAGCGAAGTATCTCAGGAATGAAAATACAAATTTGCACATACTCGCTTAGAAGTGGGAGCTAAGTGATGGGTATGCCTTGTCATACGGAGTGGTATAAAAGACTCTGGAGACTCAGAAAAGGAGAGAGTATGAGAGGAGTGAGAGATCAAAAATGACCTATCATCTACACTGTATGCTATTTGAGTGAGAGGTACACTAAAAGACCTGACTTCACCACGAGGCAATTCATCCATGTATCAAAAAAACCGCTTGTACCCCCTAAATCTATTGACATAAAAACAAAGAAAAAATTGACCAAGGGCACAATAGGGGAACCCAAAGACCAAATTGGTATCAAAGTGACAAAACTGGAAACCATGCTCCATGGTGAGCATGCCATGCTGAAATGCGACGGCCGTACTCAGCATCATCTTTGAATTGATGAACGAACTATAAGTAAACCACAGCTAATCAAGACTCCGGATCTAGTTGTTAGTTCTCAGAAAGAAAATAAACACATGGCATAAAAGGGCAGGAGATATGGGGGTCAAACCAAGTTAAATCACACCACAAGAAAGTACCAGAAAAACACACAATATAAAACATTCTATAGGGAAAAATGTCTTTCAGAAATAAATGACATTATCTAATAGTCAGGAGGGCCAACTTTCCCTGAGTTTGGATACTCCCAGGAGCAGATCCTAACATGGGGAGTCGATATAAGTCACTTAACTGAGAGTAGGGTCATAAAGAATTGATACAGGGATGGGAAGGAAGTTGATAAGGGCTGTTTTATTAAGTAAGCTACTACAGAGGGCAACTGCAACCTGGTTCTGTGGCTTACTTCTGGGGAAGTATTTAAAGCACATACTCAGAATCATCCTTGCCAGTAGAGTGCATAGGACCTGACTCTTGCAGGTGTTTGGGTGAGGGCTTCTCTGATGTTGGTGTTTATTCTCTGGCACTTCTAGTCTGCGTACAGATGGACAAAATGACCTTCTACAGAGGTTGAAGGGATATAATTGGAACTGAGCGTGTCAGCTGGAAATTCATATATAATTAAAAACTTTCAATCAGCATAACAACCCACTGTACTATGTGAAGTTTTTTGTATCCAAATAAATAAGAAGTGAAAAAGACACAAGATTATTGAGGTTATTGAGAAACATGTTTATAAATGTGATATCAGATGACATTATAGAAATGCCACTAATTATCTAAGGTATTGTGGTTAAGTGAAAAGGAGGAAACTATCAATTAGCTAGTGTGTGCAATAAAGGAGTGACAGGATGTCTTTGCCTTAAATACCCCACAGACATTAAGCGTGTGTGTGGATTTGTTGGGCGGGTAGACATGAAACAAGATTTGGTGGATCCATGGTAGTTCCTCAAGTTTTTTTCAGTAACATGGTGTTCTATTTGAAAATTTCTATTAGTTTTTTTAGAAATATAGATATTTTTAGCAAAAGGGAGGAAGGAAAGAAGGAAGGAAGGAAGGAAGGAAGGAAGGAAGGAAGGAAGGAAGGAAGGAAGGAAGGAAGGAAGGAAGGAAGGAAGGAAGGAAGGAAGGAAAAGAAGGAGAGAAGGAGGGAAAAAAGGGAGAAGAAAGAGCAGCCCTTTGTGTGCTGCTCTCCTCCGCATGCCTTTCTCCTTGTGTCTGTCACAATGGTGATGTCGCAGGAAAATCTAGGCAGAGGCTGTGTCTTCCTAGGTCCCTGAAGTAGCACTGAGAGGAAGCACCTGTTCCCCATTCCAACACTGCTACACAAACAAGAAGTAAACTTTATTTGGATGTAAGATATTGTGAATTTTTGCACCTAATATTTATTACAATTAATCTATTCCAAATCATATAATTGTTTTGAAAAAAATTAAATCTATATTGAATTGTAATGTTTCTTGAAAATATATTAGTCATAGGGAAAAATATTAAATTTAAGTCCTACCAATGTACAGAATCAACCTCAAATATATTAAAAACATATATTCAAAATAAAAATTGAAGTATTTAGTATAAATTATAGGCAAATATTTGTTATGACATGGGTCGATATAAATTTCTTAAATAAGTCATAAAAAATAATAACTCTAAAGGCATCATTGACAAATTTGATCACCTTGAAATTAAGAAAATTTGTCTATTGATAAATACTTCAAATAGGTGGAAATTCTAGTTATACTCTGAGAGAAACAATATACTAAGGAAAAGTATCAAGTGTAAATATATTTAACACTATTCTTTGGTTCCTTTTCATATATATACACAAACTAACAGAAAAATAAAAGACATGAGTAGTCATTTCATAGAAAAAGACACACACATGACCAGTAAACATCTGGAATAATGGTCAAGAATGGGTTTTTAATCTCCATTCAAGCAGAAAAAATAAAAAATTCAAACAATATCAAATGTTGGTGAATGTGTTTATAGGCAGAACAACTTAGCATTGCTGATTATAATAACAACTGATAAGATCACTTCGGAAAAGAGATCAGCGATGTGTTGTACATTGGGCATTCGCATTCTGTACAGTCTGGCCATTCTATTTCTATCTATAAAAGCCAAGGAACTTCTTCTGATATTAGTATATTAGGAGTCATAAAAAAGATGTTCAAAAAAACCCTGTTCTTTATAGCAGAAACAGAAAAAGCCTAAGTGTCTCAATAATTTGGTAAAAAAATTTGTGTTGCATTCACACAATGAAGTATTTTACAACAGTCAAAAGCAATGGGCCCAAGGGCAGGCGTGGTGGCTCATGCCCCTAATCTAAGCACTTTGTGAGGCTGAGGTGGGAGGATAGCTTGAGGCCAGGAGTTTGAGATTGCAGTGAGCTATGAATGTGCCACTGAACTCCAGCCTGGGTGACAGACTGAGACCCTCTCTCTAAAAAACATAAAAATAAAACTAAGGATGAATCTTAGTGATACAATAAAGTAAGTTCAGGAAGTTTACTTGCTGCAAAGTAGCTTTTCTAAAAATTTATTAAACATTGAACAATTTAAAAGAAAGATGTTTAAAATCTACATTTAGATAAGATAAAACTAAATGAAAGTAAGACGATGCTGAATACTGGGTTTAGAATGGTGGTTTCTTCCAGTGGTATAAGTAGGGAAATAGAGTAGGGAAAGGCCACATTTTATATGCAAATTGCCATTAAGTTCCTAGATTTCATATTGGGTGACAGATTCACATGTACTTTCTAGGTAACTAAAAATCAACCAACAAATACTTAAAGAATAATTAAAGATCCATCGCTTCAGTCATGGCAGGCAATATGTAAATTATTAAAATACTTAGATACTTTAGTATGAGGACGAATAGAGTTGTGACATGATAAATTGATTTAATGGCACAACTAATATTTGAAACCCAAGTTAAAAAAGAACAAAACAAATCTTTACTTTTGTTTTTATATGGAAAGGGCTTGAGGTCACATTTCCTCCCTCAGAGGGGACATTTATACAGAGCTGAGCTTGCCTGTGAATTTAGGTGGAAAGTATATAGAACAAAAAGAGGTTATAAAGCTCTCTAAGCAACTAAATTGAGGATTGGAGAAAAACAAACAAAAATAATGATAGTTAAAAAGGGTCCTTCCTTCCTTCCGTCCTTCCTTCCTTCCTTCCTTCCTTCCTTTCCCCTTTCCTCCCTCCCTCCCTTGAGACAAGGTCTCACTCTGTCACCCAGGCCAGAGTGCAGTGGCACATCAAAACTCACTGTAACCTTGAACTCCTGGGCTCAAGTGATCCTCCTGCCTCAGGCTCCCAAGTAGCTGGGACTACAGGAATGCGCCACCATGCCTGGCTAATTTTTATTTATTTATTTTGGAGAGATGGGAGACTCCCTATGTTTCCCAGGTTCGTCTCGAACTCCTGGCCTCAGCCTCCCAAAATGCTGAGTTGTAGGTGTGAGCCACTGCACCGGGTCTAAAAAGGGTCTTTTTCAAATATTGCATGTTCTCACTCATATGTGGGGGCTAAAAAAGTTGATCTCATGGAGGTAGGAGTAGATCGCTCATTAACAGAAGCTGGAAAGGGTGTGTGGGTGGGAGAGGGGATGAAGAGAGGTTGGTTTAATTGGTACAAATATATAGTTAGATAGAAGGAATGAGTTCTAATGTTTGCCAGCAGTGCAGAGTGACTATAGGTAACTGTAATGTATTGTATATTTCAAAATAGCTAGAAAAGAGGACTTGAAATGTTCCCAGCACATAGAAATGATAAATACTCGAGGTGGTGGACACTTCAAGTACCCTGACTCAATCATTACACAGTTTATGCATGTAACAAAATATCACATGTACCCCACAAATATGTACCAATATTTGTATCAATAAAAAAATGAAAAATAAAAAGGGCCCTTTGCCTACCATTAAGCCCTGTATATATTTCTTTCAGGGAGGCACCTGAGTGAGTGGCTACGGAGAATCAAGGTGGGAAGCTGAGCTCTGAGTCCTTGGGTCAGTATCCTCCTGACTTAAACGATCTGGGATGCCTTAGCACTCTGATGCCTGCCTACCACTGAAAGTAAAAATACCGGTAATATACTGTGGCAGCTGGAGATGGAAAGGATCTCAGAAATAAAATGGTCCAATAGCTCTCACCCCATTTTTGTACAAACATCATATACATGATTAAAATGATTGACTAAAAGATTATCTAATTGGTTATTATTTATAGTGTTCTTAAATGCTTGCATATTAAATTATTAAAAAGTACAGAGAGACTAGAAACAACAGCATCTCACCAACTTCTAGGTTTCAGAAGTTGCCACACAATCCCTCCTAACCACTATTGGGTTTGTTGGACTTACTATAAGATTCTAAAATGTTTAAGAAACATTGTATAGTCTTATATTTATTACTCAGTAGATTATTAACAAAGTTAGTAAACAGAAGTTGAAGAGCAGTTCTAATTGCCCTTATAGCCTAGATAAATTCTTCAAAACTTTAATTCATTTTTTCCCCTTAAAACAACAGGGATGGGGCTGTTCTCTAACAAAGACAGTGAGGCACTAATTACTGGCAACTGTGTGTCCCTGCTCCCAGCATGGGGGAGAAGGGCCTTACTTGGAATGAGCTCAGAGGCTCATTAAATCAGGCTTCTGGGATTGTGGTGGAAAACTTTTAATGAGTCTGGCAAAGCTGAGCACCCACAGAGCCTTGTTAAATAGCTTCCCAATTAGCAAGACTTAAAACTTTATTTTGTCCTTTGGAACCTGTGGTTAATTGGAGCATTATTCTTTCAGAGATATTAAAGGAAATTCTCAGAGATCAATAAGGACCCTTTATTAGCATCCTCAAAGGAGACAAAGTTGTGTGGTTGGCATGGCGACATCTGGCAAAGAAATGAATCTCATAACAGCAAAGTTACTTTTTTATCTCTGTTAATTTGAATATTTTAGGTACCTCATATAATGTCCAGCTTATTTTTTTAAATCTTTTTAATTATTATGGGTACATAATAGCTGAATATTTTTATAGGGTACATGTGATGTTTTGATCCAGGCATACAATGTGAATTAATCAAACCACGGTAATTGGGGTATCCATCACTTTAGGTATTATCATTTCTCTGTGTTAGGAACATTCCAGTTCCACTCATTTAGTTATTTTGAACTGTACCCTAACTTACTGTTGATTATAGTCACTTTGTTGTGCTTTCAAATATTGTTCATTCTAACTATATATTTTTGTACCCAATAACCATCCCCACATGATTCCCCCTCCCCACTTCCCTTCCCAGCCTCTGGCAACCATCATTCTATTCCCTGTCTCCATGAGATCAACTGTTTTGAATACTTATTTCCAGCTTATTTCACTTATATAATAACTCTAGGCTTCGTCCGTGTTGCAGCACGAATCGGAGTTTCACTCCTCTTTAAGACTATACAATGTTCCACTGCATGTTTTGTTTTGTTCCTCCCTTCCTCCACTAATGGACATTGTTTTGGGAAAATCCTGGGACGGTATAGAAACACCATTCCCCAAACTGAGAGGGAGCCAAGAGACCAAAGAATGACTCCAACAAATCCAGTTTGACGAATCAGATGAGTTTATTAGAGGTTAATTACTGGGGCGCTTGCTCCTGGGCAGCACAGGAATTTCTTCCATGGGAGCTTCTTGCACGCAAAATCCACCTCTGCCCACCCTGTGGTGTTGCTTTAAATCTCTTCCCAGTGAGTAACGCGAAGTTTCCACATTGTTTCTTTGCTCGTTCACTTCAAACAAATCACGTAGGTGCAGTACCATCATCATACACTGTCATGCAACCCACGTTATGTTAAGGATATTACAGTTTTCCTCTAGGTGGTGATTTTAGTATTATAATTAGGTGAAGGGCACTATAGGACAACCAAAGTAGCTCTAAAGCAGCCAGGGCTGGTGTGAGCCACCTGTTTCAAGATAAGAAAATGCTGGGCACTTTTCCCAGGCTCAGTAGCTCTCTTGATGCCTGCTTAATCTATTTTGTAACAATTCTGTTGAGCACCGCAGGCTTGCACAATATTTCTGTTATGTAGGGGGGGAACTTGAATTTTTCCCTCAGACATTTGGATCGTTTTCACCTTTTAGCTATGGTGAATAAAGATGCCATAGCATAGGTAAGCAAATATCTGTTTTCAATTCTTTTGTCCACATGCCCAGAAGTGAAATTGCTGGATCATATGGAAATTCTATGCTTAGTTTTTAAAAGAAATTACCATATTGAGTTCCACAGTGGCTGCGTGAGCAATGCATAAGGATTCCAATTTCTGTACATCCTCACCAACACTTGTTCTTTGTTTTTGCTTATTTGCTTGCTTGTTTTAATAACCATCCTAATAGGTGTGAAGTGATATCTCACTGAGGTTTTGATTTACATTTCCCTGATGATTAATGACATAGAACTTCTTTTCACATGGTTATTGATCACATTGTTTATCTTCTTGGAAGGAATATCTACCTATTCAAGCTCTTTGCTTATTTTTTAAGTTGGGTTATTTTCTTGTTATTGAGTTGTAGGTTTTAAAAATATATTTTTGTGCATATTAATTTCTTATCAGATATGTAATTTGCAAATATTTTTTCTATTATGAGAGAGCTGCCTTTTTACTACCTTGATGATATCCTTTAGTGCACAAAATGTTTTAATTAGTATGAATTAATTTTTCTTTTCATGCCTGTACTTCTGGTTTTCATATACAAGAAATCATTGCCAAATCCAATGTCATGAAGATTTTTCCCTTTGCTATCTTCTAAGAGTTTTATCGTCTAAGCTGTTATGAAGTCTTTGATCCATTTTGAGTTTATTTTTTATAGCTGAACAGACTGTTGTTAGCATATAGAAACAACAGACATTTTGACAGTTTTCTGGTGGAGTCCTCAGAGTTTTCTATATACGAGAGCATAATTGCTCTGGCTAGGACCACTATTATAGTACTATGCTGAATAGAAGCCGTGGGAGTGAATATATTTGTCTCGTGCTTAGAGGAAAATATTTCAGTTTTTCACTCTATGATGTTAACTGAGGGCTTGTCATATATGCCCTTCACTGTGTTTACATACATACACTCCTTCTCTCCTTAATTAGCTGAGAATTATCATTATTGTTATTAAAGAGTGTCGAGGTTCCAGCACTCCCCAGCTGCCCAGGACTCCGCGCGGGGTTGGGGGGGCACCCTCAGGCGGAGGAGCGCTCCGTTCTGCTCTCTCCTTCCCCCCACTCCTCGCTCCAGGGCATCCTCGCTCGGTCCGGCAGCTTCCCTCTCCCTCTTTTCTCACCCCCAAGCAAACTTTGGTCCCTCCTTGCCCTTATTCGTCTTAGCTTGAGCCGGCCTCAAGGTCCAGAGGGTTCCTCCCTAAAGTAGGGCTTCTTGTGCAGAACGAGAAATCCCTGCCCGCCTCAACCTGAGCCCCTGGGGGACAAGGCGGCCCCCTAGGGCCCCCTCCAGGAGCCGCGGAGGCCGAGCACAGCCCTGCCCAGCGGGAACAGAGACCCGGACCGCTCACCCGCGAGCCCGGCGAGCAGCGCACCCTCCGCACCGCGGCGGCGGCAGAGCGGCGGCGGCTCCCGGACCAGCCCGCGGCGAGCCGGCCTGCGCCGGCCTGAGGAGAGCGGCGCGCGGGGACGCAGGGACGCGGCTGTCCGGCGTGCGGGGCTCCCCTGAGCTGCACAGCCGCCCCCAACGCAGGTCCCAGACCCAGGGGGCCGCCTCGGGTACCCCTGGCTCCGCCCCGCCCGCCGCGCTGCCTCGGTCCCCGACGCGGAGGAACCAGGCCCGCTCCGTGGGGGCGGGAGGCGCCCCCGGGAATCGGTCCGTCGGGGCGGGGGCCAGCCCCTGAGGGCCGCTCCGCGGGGGCGGGGGACGCGCCGGGGACTTGGTCCGTGGGGTCGAATTGGGCCGCGCACGGTCACCCGCTGTGCTTTGCGCCTGACTTCCCGCCGGCGCGCGACCAGAGACGGCCTCGTCCTGCTCTCGGTGTCTGTGGCCTCCAGCCCACGCTCCCGGCGTGTTGCCGGGGGAGCGGCCGCAGCTGCAGTCCCCCTGCGCCACCTACTCCTGCCTGCTGTGTCAACAACGCCTTCGCCCTCCGCTGGGAACTGAGCGGCCTCATCGCGGGGCTCGCCATTCGGACCCACAGCGTCGCCTCCGTGCCCCCGCCGCCCCCTGCCTCGGCTGCAGCAGGGCCTGCCCTCCTGCCCTGTCCCCCGGGCCCCCCAGACTCGCTGCCTGACCGCGGCAGCTGACTGAGCGGCTCCCTGAGGCCAGGCAGCCTCAGCGCCGGAGTCCTCGGTCCTCCGTCCTCGACCCGCCCTTGCCCATCTCCAGCTTGTCTCTGTCTCCAACCACTGAGGCAAGAGGGCGCCAGGGAGGAGGGAGAAGGGGAGGAAGGGAAGGCCGTTCTTGGGGGTGTTGGAGGCGGCCCTCGCCATCTTGCCCCTGCTGGGGGCACTGGGGTGGGGGTGACATAGGCCCCAGCCAGACTTCAGACCCAGCAGAACTCGAGCTCTGTGCTGGCAGGGTGCCCACCCCTCCTTTATCAGTTTTGCCTTGTTTTTTATTACCATTATAGAGTTTTATTCTTGTTGAGAAAAAAAAAGCCAACTAACTTTTTGTATTGATTAACAAAATATTCACAACAGGGCAGTTATGATATGACTAGAACAAAAAAGCAAACACTTAAACTTTTTTAGGTGTCTGATGAATTTGGGACAGTTACAGTCCAGATGTGGGAACTCTCTTCTTAAAAGACATTCCTCATTGTTGTTTGCCTCATACTGTAAACAAACCAGCCAGCTATCACCTTGCTAAACCTATAAGCTTTTAGAATCCAATATTCTGCCAAGAATGTGCCTTGATATTAACCCTTAGCCCTATAGGTTTTTTTGGTTTTTTTTTTTTTTTTTTTAAGAAAATTAAACTTGTGTGGGGTTGGGGGGAGACACTTGTTTTCCAAAGTTTCCTACTGGTTACTGGTTTCATTGCCACCACTTCGTGGTGGCTGTTTTGTTTGGAAGCATTTTTGTATGCTCTCTTTGGAAGCCTTGGGCTTAGCTAAATTTGTAATTGTTGGGGAATAACTGCTAAATTTTTAGCTGTTTTGAATTGATTTGCACCACTGCTCCACAACTCAATATGAAGAAAACTATTTAACTTATTATCTTGTGAAAAGTCTACATTGAAAATTTTGTTCACAATGTATTTATTAAGATGAAAAACAAATATTCTTTTTGTATGTTAAATTGTGATTGCCATTATTAACCAGCAAAATGTAGAGTGTATGTTGTTTTCACAGCAATATATGCCTTTTATAAATTGGTGATTTTATTGTAAATAGGTTAAAAAGTCTTAATTTAAGAGATATGTAATATTCTATTAATCTCTTTTCTTGTTTATGTAAATTTTGGAAGATCAAATGACTTCTTTACAGAAATCTATCTTGATGGTGTGGAAGTAGTTTGAAGAACATCTCATGACTTTTCCTAGAATGTATAATGGTTGTAGCCCACCTAACTTTAAAGAAGAAAAAAAAATGACCACATACTTTGGAATCAGGCTTAAATGTAGCATACTTTTATAATTCCAACTTTATAAACTAGCAAAAGAAGTTTGCTTATTCCTCCGGTTTTACTGTGACATACTCTTGAGTGTAAAGACAGACAGCAATGATAGGGAGGGCAGTCTCACAGTGCCTTTGGAAGGACCTGAACTTGGCTTAACTCTTCCTCAAGCAAATAAGCATTTTGTTTATTAGTGCTTGAGAGAATTTGAATGTAGGATGGCTTCAACTGCACAAAAGGGAAATACTTTTACCACTTTTTAAATGTAGATCTAAAGTGAAGAGACCACATCTTAATGGTGAAACAGTATGTTGTACATACATATGTCTTGTTAATTACAAATAATTCCCAAACTGGTACTATTTTTTTCTATGTAAAAGGCAGGAATATTTCCCAAGCTTTCCTGAATAGCAAATGAATGAGTGGTAGCTTTAATTTGCACATAGGTAGAGTTGGAACACTGTGTATGTACTCTCTGGACTACCTTGGCAGAGTAGGTTTTCAAATGTAATAAGTCAATTTGCATTGTAACATAATTTGGGGAAGCAATTCAGTGCAGATTGTAACTGTAAACGTTGCACTAGGAATGTGTTGTAGTTTCCCCCCAATAAAATTTTTTGGGAAAAAAGTTTTAAAAAAGTGTTGAATTTTGTCAAACAATTTGTATCTATTAAGATTATCAGAGGGGACAGTGGCAACATGGCTGATTAGCGATTTTCCTTACTAGACTGCCCAGAGGAAAGGCAAGGATTTGGATAAAGGAAAGGGGAGAAAGGACATAGCTCAGGTGTAGGTCAGAAGAAGCCTTCCAGGAACCTCATGGAGGAAAATTGCAAAGGAGAGAAGGAAGAGGAAAAAGGAAAAAAAGATATTGGCGAGAATCAAAGCCAGAGGGGCTCAGAGCCCAGTGAAGGGGGCTTTGTCCTTCCCACACTCCTTGGGTGAACAGAGGGCTTCCAAGTTACTTGGAAGCTTTTCCACCCGCAGGAGCTCAAGCACTGCGGCAACCACAGAATTGTGGGGAGAACTTGCGTAGTCCCAGAGCTTGGACATTCAGTGCAGGGTTCTCCTCCAAGGAGAGTAACCCAGGAGGCTGGAGAGCAAATGTTCACTTCATGCTCTTATCCTTCCTCCCTCCCCTCCCCTACCCACTGCAACTGGGAAAGCAGTTTGAGCCAAGAATTTTATGAGCAGCCACTTCTACCGAGCTGGTGTGTCTTCCAGTCTAAGGTTTCCACAGACAGTGGGGCCCACACCTTTCCTCTTGAGGACATGCAGTGGACCTGCAGTGCCCAATCTGGAACTCCCTGCCTACTGGCATTTCCCAGAGATGCAAGCCAGCAGCTCAGACTTAAAGCCACACTGTCAGACTAGAGCGGGTCCCCCAGCAGTGAAGATCCCAGCCCACAGTGCCATAGCCACGGAATGCAGCATGTTCAGGTGTCCATTTACAAACAAACATTGGAGGGCAGGGGTAATGCAAAAGGGGCAGACCTCACTCTCAACTACTAGTTGGGGAATTACAACCCTTTCCTCATAGGCAGTCATCCCAGTTTGGAGAGCCTGCCTCAACCCTCCTCCCAGTGTCTCCCCCTAGCAGCCAGGAAAGTGACCTTTGATCCCTGTCAAGGCTTTGTAAAGCCTTCTGGACTCACCTGACCTAACCATGCACAGCCTCCTACCTCTGCTGCGCTGGAGAACAAGCAACGCCCTGGGGACTACACTGCCCCCAAATCCTGGGGCATTCAAGTGCTCCACTTGAGAGACTAGAGCTTATTACAGGCACAAAAGAACACACCTCTGCAGTTGGATTTTTCCTGCAAATATCAACCAGCGACAGGGAGAACAACTTTATAACTCATTGCAGTATCTACCAACTCAATCAAACGGGGTGTGACTGATTCTTACTTACAAGCATTACCCACTATCTCAGAGATTAATCTGGGAGTCCCAATACAATTCTGCTGGAAAGAAGTGACGACAGGAGGATAGAAGCAACCTGAGAGGACACTGCTTTGTAGGAGAGAAATAAAAGTTACGGGCAGCTCAAGCTGTGAGGGGTCTCCCTCTTCCACTACAGACCTCTGGACTGATTGGGAAGCTGGAAACATGAAAAATCAAAATAGTTCAACACCCCCAAGGGAACGTAATGGAGCAACAGTAATGGACTCCAACCACAAGGAAACTGCCAACATGACAGAAACGAAATTCAGAATATGGATGGCAAATAAGAGGAATGGAATTGAAGAGAAAGTTGAAAACCAACAAAAAGAAGCCAAAAAATTATAAGAAATGAATGAAAAAAATCACAAAAGTCACTAGAGAGCTAGACAACATAGGAAAGCATATGATAGAACTTAAAGAAATGAAAAAGTCATTAAAGGAATTTCAAAACACAGCAGAATGCTTTATCAACAGGCTAAATCAAGGATAAGAAAGAATCTCAGAGCTTGAAGACAAGGCTGTCCAGTTAACCCAGTCATTCAAAGAGCAGAGAAGGGTATAAAAAAGTTTGAGCAGTCACTGGAAGAGACATGAGACTTTGTAAAGCAAGCAAACATTTAAATTATAGGTATTCCTGAGGAAGAAGAAGAAAGAACTAAAAGCATGGATAACCTATTTGAGGTAATTACTGAGGAAAACTTCCCGGTATCACCAGAAATTCAGGCATACAGATACAAGATGGACATTGAATACCAAAAGATTCATAGCAAATAGGTCATCTCAAAAAACGCATAGTAATAAACCTGCCCAAAGTCAAAATGAAGGAGAAAAATTCTGCCAGCAGCAAGATGAAAGCACCAAATAACCTACAAAGGAAAACACATCAGGCTAACTGCAGACTTCTCAGTGGAAACCTTAAGCCAGGAAAGATTAAAGCACCATCTTCAATTAATTTACACAGAACAAATGCCAGCCTAGAATTTTGTATCCTGCAAAATTAAGTTTCACAATCAATGGAGAAATTAAGTCTTTTCTAGACAAGCAAACAGTGAGAGAATTTGCCATGACCAGACCTGCCCTGCATGAAATAGTCAGAACAGCATTATAAACAAATCAGCACAACAAATACCCACCAGTGTAAAATCACCCCCCAAAACCCCTCCAAACTCACAACTATTATAAATCGATAGAACAAGAGGTAAAACAAAGCAATAAGGGAGCACCCAACAGGATGAACAGAACAACATCTCACAAATCAATGCTATCAATTTAATGTTAACGGACTGAATGCTCCCCTCAAAAGACAGGCTGGCTGAGTGAATGAAGAAACACAACCCAATTATCTGCTCTTTCCAAGAAACACATCTAAACCACAAGATACACATAGACTGAACATGAAAGGATGGAAAAAAATATTCCATGCAAATGGAAGTTGAAAGAGAGCAGGTGTAGCCATTGTCACATCAAAAAAATTTACTTTAAGCCAATAAAGGTAAAGAAAGACAAAGGGGGTCATTATATAATAGTAAAGGGAGTAACTCAACAAGAAAACATAAAAATCATAAATATATATGCACTCAACACAGGAGCTCCCAAATGCAAAAAGCAAATTTTACTAGAACTAAGCAAAGAAATAAATGCTTCCATCATAATTTCTGGGAACCTCAACATGCCATTATAAGAGCTGGAGAAATCATCAAAGAAGAAACTAAATAAATAATGGACTTAAACTCTAAGTCAGTGGACCTAACAGACATTTACAGAACATTCCACCCCAAAACAACAGAATACACATTCTTCTCAGAAGCACATGGGACATTCTTGAAGATTAAACATATCTTAGGCCACAAAACAGGTCTCGACATGTTGAAAAAAATTCAAAATCATACTGTGTACCTTCTCAGACCACAGTGGAATGAAACTAGAAATCAATCCCAAAGAAACCCTCATACCTACACAAAGTCATGGAAATTAAACAACCTGCTGTGGAAGGATGTTGGGCCAAGAATGAAATTAAGATGGAAATCAAAAAATTCTTTCAACTGAATGACAAAAGGGACAAAAGCTATCAAAATCTATGGACATGGCAAAAGCATTCCTCAGGGGGAAATTCATAGCCTTAAATGCCTACATCAAAAAACCAGAAATATCACAAATTAACAATCCAATGTCACACCTCAAGGAACTAGAAAAGGAATAGTAAACCAAACTGAAAGCCAACAGAAGAAAAGAAATAACAAAGGTCACAGGGGAAATAAATAAATTGAAAAACAAAAAATAATACAAAGGATCAATGAAAAAAAAAGTTGGTTCTTTGAAAAGATAAACAAACTTGACAGACCTCTTGCTAGACTGACCAAGAGCAAAAGAGAAAGGACTCAAATAAGGTCAATCAGAAATAAAAAAGGCGACATTACAACTGATACTGCAGAAATACAAAACACCATCCATGAATACTACCTAAATCTCTATGCACATAAACTAGAGAATATAGAGGAAATGAACAAGTTCCTGAAAACACACAACCTCCCAAGACTCAACCATGAATAAATATAACTCCTGAACAGACAAATAATGAACAGCGAGACCCAAAGAGTAATAAAAACCTCCCCTCAAAAAAGCCCTGGACCAGATGGATTCACAGCTGAATTCTATCAGACCTAAAAAGAAGACCTGGTCCCCATAAAATAGAAATTACCCCCTAATATTGAGAAGGAGGGAATCCTCCTTAACTCATTCTATGAAGCCAATATCACCTTGATACCAAAGCCAGGAAAGGACACAACTAAAAAACAAAACCAAAAACCAATATACCTTATGAATACAGATGCAAAGATCCTCAATAAAATACTAGCAAACAAAATTCAACAGCACATCAAAAAAATAATCCACAAGGACCAGATGGGCTTCATGCTAGGGATGCAAGGATGGTTCAACATACGTAAATCAATAAATGTGATTTATCACATAAACGAAAGCAAAAACAAGACCATATGATCATCTCAATAGATGAAGAAAAAGCATTTGACAAAATCCAGCACCCTTTTATAATAAAAGCCCTCAAAAAACTAGGCATAGAAGGAAAATATCTCAGAATTATAAAGGCCATATATGACAAACCCATAGCCAACATCATACTGAATGGGGAAAAGTTAAAATCATTCCCCCTAAGAACTGGAACAAGAAAAAAATGCCCACTGTCACCACTTCTATTCAACATAGTGCTAGAAGTCTTAGCCAGAGCAATCAGGCAAGAGAAAGAAATAAAGGGTATCCAAATTGAGAAAGGGGAAATCAAACTATCATTCTTCACTGATGATATGATCTTGTATCTAGAAAACCACAAAGATTACACCAAGATTTTCCTGGAATTCATAAATAAATTAAGGAAAGTCTTAGGATGTAAAATCAATGTACATAAATCTGTAGAATTTCTAGCTATCAATAACAGTCAAGCCAAGAGTCAAAGGCTCAATGCCATTCACAATAGATACAAAGAAAATAAAATACCTAGAAATATACTTAATCAAGGGGGTGAAAGATCTCTACAAGGAGAATTATGAAACTCGGAGGAAAGAAATTGCAGAGGATACAAACAAATATAAAAACACATTGTTCTCATGGATACGTAGAATCAACATTATTAAAATGTCTATACTACCCAATGTGATTTACACATTCAAGAAAATCCCCATTAAATTACCAACATCACACTTCGCAGCTCTAGAAAAAATAATTCTACGCTTCATCTGGAACCAGAAAAGAGCCTGAATATCCAAAGCAATCTTAAGCAAAAAGAACATATCGGGAGGCATCACATTACCAGACTTCAAATGATACTATAAGGCTATAGCAACCAAAAGAGCATGGTATTGGTATAAAAATAGAGACATTGTGATTATTAAGGAATAACAAAAGGAAGTTTCATTGTGGTAATGAAACAATTCTGTGTCCTGATCATGGCTGATTTTGGTGATGGTTACATAATTCTACACAAGTGGTAAAATTTCGTAGATCTCTGCACACACATGTATGCACACATACAACACATATAAAAACTGGTGAAGCTCAAATGAGTGAACAGTATCCTGTAAAAGTGAATTTCCTGGGTTCGATAATGTACTAGGGTTATGTAACGTAGTTTCACTTGGAGAGGCTGGGTGAAGGGTAGACAAGAACTCTCTGTACCTCTGACTCAAACATGTCCTGTTACTCAAACACAAACAACAAAAATTCAATGCAAAAAGTTAAAATTTAAAAAAGCAAAACAAAACAAAAAAACCCAGTAATTGTTAAGGTGTGATTTCTTCCTAAAATGAGATAAGGACTTATGCAATCTCAATTAAAAAAACTCAGCATATATTGCCTTTGCCCCATCCAAGTCAGAGTTTCAAGCATGTCCATCCCCCAGACGGTGTGCACCACACCCCTTAGGTTGTGAATATGCCCATCCCCTCCTCCGCCTTCCACCTGCTTGACACCGGACGAATGTTACTACTATATGTGCACTTGTTGATCAGTTCATACCAATTTGATAGTGAGTCCATTTGGTGCTTGTTTTTCCATTCTTGGGATACTTCACTTAGTAGAATGGGCTCCAGCTCTATCCAGGATAACACAAGAGGTGCTAGATCACCAAAGTTTTTTTGTGGCTGAGTAGAACTCCATGGTATACATATACCACATTTTATTAATCCACTCATGTATTGATGGGCACTTGGGTTGTTTCCACATCTTTACAATTGTGAATATATGTAACCTAAACATTTGTACCCCATAGTATGCTGAAATAAAAAAATTTAAAAAGTGAAAGACAATATTACACACACACAAAACCCCAGCAGTTTTTGTGTGTGAAATTACAAACAGATTCTAAAATTTCTTCAGGAAAGAAAAGTACAAGAAACAGGAAAGCTTCAAACAAAAAGAAAAAAAATAACAGGTCTGAAAAAATGGCGGATTCGCGGTGTCCTCCCAGCTCCCCGCTCCCGAGAAGGAGGCGAAGAACACGGACGGCTGCACGAGTGGAGCACTCCCCCCAGAACGCCGCTGTGAATTTGCCAAGAAGCAGCGCAGGACACGCAGCGCAGGAGAGAAGATGACAGGGAAGCAAATACAGGGAACAGGCGCGGGAGGGCCACGCCCGCCCGCCGGCGCTGTGCGATCTGACCCCACCAAGGTCGCCCGCCGTCCCCACAGACCCCCGCCCACTCGGACAGGGACGCGCCTGAAGTGGGTGCAGAGCGCGGCGGCGGGCTCTGTGGGCAGCAGGCGACGGCGCGAGCCCGGCTGACGCGCTCTGTGCCGGCTGCACTGGCTGGGCAGGGACTGGTCTGAGTGGGGCTTCCTGAAAGTGCGCTGGAGTTTGGGGACGGGCACCTCAGCCCTGGAGGTCAGGGAGCTGAACGGTGAGCAGCGGGCTCTGCCCTTGGACACTGCTGGCGATTGGGCTGGCTCTGGCTGCGGACAGAGAGCTGCATTCTCTGCCTGGCAGACATGACTCTGCAGGACCATGGTGCCAAAGCAGCAGCTGGCAGCAAGTTAATTTGGCCCGCTGGCCTGGCTTTGGCTGTCCCCTGAGTGCCTGGCACAAATGCCCGCTCCCCAGGTCCAGTCGACCACCACCTTTGGGGTCCCCTGCCAAGAGGTCCTGTTTGGTGGCAGAGTTTCAGGCACAACCCCGCCCCCAGCCCGGCTCTCTCCTGCGGGGCGCAGCAGGCTCCGCCCTTGGAGGCGAGGAGGGCGAGGAAAGCCACGTTCTCCGTGCAGAGGGTGTGAATCTGTGGGACTTTGGTGCCAAGAAACATCTTGTCGCCTGTTAATTCAGCCCACTGGCCCGGCTTTGGCCATCTCCTGAGTGCTTGACCCCAACCGCTGCTCCCCGGGTCCAGCTGACCGACATCTTTTGGGCCCCATGTACATGCAAACTGTAAGGAAGCTTCCTGCTCACTGGCAGCAGCGGCGGGTTCTGCACTTGTGTGCCTAGACGGACTCTCCGTTTGCTCAGGAGCGTGCAGATGGCAGGCCGACCCTACCCGCAGGCTGGGTTCAGTGCTCGGGGGCAGTCTACATCTGCTCCCATGGGAAAGATGAATTTATATTAGTTGCTACACCTGTTTCAAGTTTTTGTTGTTTGCTTGTTTTTGTTTGTGCAGCCTAAAATTACAATGTCAAATACAATTTTAGTTCTCACAAGGAAAAAAGAAATCTCGTATTGCACATCACTTAAAATCTGATTTTGGGCCAGTCGCGGTGGCTCGGACCTGTAATCCCAGCACTCTGGGAGAGCCAGGAGGGAGGATCACATGAGCTCAGGAGTTGGAGACCAGCCTGAGCAAGAGTGAGACCCTGTCTCTACTAAAAATAGAAAACAATTAGCCTGGCGTTGTGGTGGGGCCTGTAGTCCCAGCTACTCTAATCGGGAGGCTGAGGTAGGAGGATCACTTGAGCCCAGGAGTTTGAGGTTGCTGTGAGCTATGATGATGCCACTGCACTCTAGCTGGGGCAACAAAGTAAGACTTTGTCGCAATAATAATCCTAATAATAATCATACAAAATAAGAATAAATCAAATAAAATCTGATTTTCATTACTTTCTGTTATAGGCTAACTGGTCTCGAGGATACAAACCTTGAATGTCATGTACCGATGAAGATTTACTCTTGCCAGTCTAGGGTGGTCAAAAAAGAAATGCTGTACTTCCTCTGGACTATCAGAAGTGACACCACTGACTATCCCAGCTTGACTTGTGACCAGTAAGGTGAGTGGGGAGGTTGGGGGTGGCAGGCACAGCCAAGGGGCAGTGGGGAGGGCCCTTTGAGGCTGGTGTGGGGCTGGTCACCTCCCTGGTGCCGTCTACAGGCCTGGTCTGAGGCCACCACCAGAGTCGCTCAGCACCTGCCCTTCCTGCACACCACCCGCCGGGGACCCCTGTGTCCCTGCTCTGTCTCTGGGTGAGGCTGGGAACACAGAAGCCCCCTCATCAGGGCACACAGGCCAAGTCAGAGATGGGGCAGGATGGGGGCTGCCATGAGGCCCTGGACCCTGAAGCAGCTCTGGGTCCCCAGGGAAAGTGTGCCACCCTCACCTCCAGGGACCCTGATCGTGCATCTGCAATGCTGGGCTCCGCCTCCTCCTCCATCCTCAGCATCTCCAGAGGCTGTCACACCCTCCACACAGCACCTGGGATCCATGGCTGGAGCCTGCTTAGGATGTGCAGGGTGGTGGACCCTGCTCAGGAAGAGGGCCGGGCATAGGGACTTCCCTGGCACAGGAGGAGCCTGCAGCAGGCAGACGCTGGCTGGGCTTCACTACAGGGAGGGCAGAGCTAGGCTCCTGTGGGGCCTGCCTACCTAGGCCTTCTCCCCGTCCTTCTCACCTCCTCCTACCTTGGCTTACCTGGTGCGGTGTCAAGGACGCCTGTGTCTGCTGGGTGCAGCGGACTGCCCAGCCAGGCCGGGGGCTGCTTCTGTCAGGGGCAACACTGCTCCCTGACAAGACCCTGTTTATAGAGCCAGTCAATGGTCACTGTGTTTCCTGGGCTCTGTATTTCCTGGGAACTAGGTACTTCTTTCCATAACGGGGAGATGCATCAGACCTTGGGGTGCAGGGACTTTGAGATAGGTATCCTTAACAAAACCTGCCATGGCCAGGTGCACGGCAGTGCACTTACGGCTGCATTCTAGGCCTGAAGCTTGTCCTCCTCCTCCTGGTGCCTGAGCCATCGGAACCTCTGAGGCCCATTCAGGGACCTGGAGGTGGACCCAGTGCCCACTAACCTTGGGGTCCTTAAATGCAGCCTCTCCCCTCCCCTCAGCCTCCACTGACCCTAAGGCCCAGCCTGCATGCAGACCACCGGCCACTAGGACTGGCTGAACTGGGGATATGGAGGGATGAGATTGTGGGGAGGGGTCTGCCCCAAGAGGTGCTGTGCAGTGCCCCCCGGCCAGGCTGGTCCAAGGTGGACAACCAGTCCTCGTCTTGTGAACAGGGTGGACCTGAGCTGCCCCCGTGGGCCCCTAATATGCCACCGTCTCTGGAGATGAGGCTGCGCAGGACATGCAGAGCCTGCCGTGGTGCGTCCAGGTGAAACCCGACTTGTTCTTCCAGCACTGCTATGGCCTCTGCAATGAGAGCAAGAAGCCACAGTTTTTGGGTCAGTGACCAGTGGCTTCTTTGGCAGGCCCAGGGCCCCACAAATGCCTGGGGCCTCCAACAGGGCCAGCTGGGGTTGGGGCCAGAACCACCAGGCTAGCATCTCTGGTCCACCTAGCAAGGGTTGGTCCAGAAACTTTCATGGGCAAGGCCGGGAAGGTGGGGAGGCTGTGGAGGCTGGGTTCTGATGGGGCAGGGGCACAGGTGCAGGCGGAGGCAGGTATAGGGCAAGGAGAGGCCTCTGCAGAATGTGCCAGCTCAGAGCAGCTCTGCCCTGTTCCCCTATAGGTTGTGTGTGGCCACCATGCTGCTCAGAGCCATGGCTGGGCCTGGAGACTGGTTCTGCAGGCCCTACCTCTGTGTTCTGCCTTCTGAGATGGGGCTGGTGGGTGCGAGGCTGCAGAGGGTACTGGTGCTGTCATCAGAGAGCCTTCTAGAAAGATCCCTCTGGGGCAGTGCTGAGACAGATTGAGGGGGCAGAGGCCTAAGGACAGAGGACTAGGGAGAGGACCCCCTGGCCGTGGGCACGGGGGTGCATAGACAGTGAATAGTGGGAATGGGCAGGGAGGGAATGTGCTGTTCTGCCCCTGGGCATGTGGATGGGGGGGTGGTGAGCAGCTGGGTGGAGGCCGATCTGTGGCTGGAGATCAAGGGGCGTATTGAGACTCCCAGTCCATAGAGGAGCAGGAGAGAGGAGGACAGGCTGGGGGTTGAGTGGGGCAGTGCGAGAAGCAATCTGGGCCCACCAGGGCTGGGAGGGCAGGAAATGAGGCCTTTCAGGCTGTGCGACACCTGGACAGAGGCTGGTGGGGGAGTCTACTGGCCAGACCTACTCCCCAGTTCCTAGTCCCAGCGTGGGCAGAGGAGGAAAGCCTTTTTTTGTCCTTACAGATGACTTCTGGTGCAATGTGAAGTCCAGCAGTTGGTGGGTCATCAGCCACCAGAACTACAACAGAAGCAAACCCAAGAGCAGGAGGAGGCTGGGAAGAGTGACTTGAGTAACGAGAAAGGTGTGTCTGGCCAGGGCCAGCGTGGGGCAGGCGGGAGGACAGGGCCTCCATCTGGGACTGTCCAGTGTGTGTCCTGGGTGCTGTCAGCACTGAGGATCTGAGCAGCCCAGGACCAGATGCACTGACGCATCTGACTCATCTCATGATTTTCACAGCAAATGTGTTTTCTGTTTTAACTGGTGGGATTTAGACACCATAATTTTCGCATTTGTAAAGCACCTGGTGGCTTACAGAGCACTGAGTCAGCCACACCCCTTAATTACCACTATAGTCCTATGGCACGGACATATTTTTCAGCATGTGGTCAGGAGCCTCTTGGGCTCCTTGGCCGAGCGGCACCGCCTTCTCTGCACCTGCAATTCTCCTTAAAGGTTCCCCAGCACAACCAGTAGCCCATCCAGGAATATCTAAACGCACATACGTGTCACAAGTATTTTTCCTGCATCATCCTCTCCAGGATAGAGTGTCCAGGGCCTGTGGTCAGGGTCCCCATGTGAAGGGCTTACAGACATTAACGATAGGACTCACCAGTGCTGAGATACCATGAGAGGATGGAGAAGCGTGTGGACTCCAGGAAGTTCCCCAAGACAAGGTGAACAGCTCTTGCATGGGGACACATCACTGAAGCAGCTCTTCCTGCTGCTGTCATACTGTGGTTCTCACCTCCTTGTTATGGAATTCAGTGTTCTTAGTTGGCAGTTGTCATTTTTTCAGCACTTTGAGTATATCATCTGACACCCTTCTGGCCTGAAAGATTTTTGGCTGAGACATCTGCAGATCATCTTACAGAAGCACCTTGTACATGCCCAGTCACTCTTCTCTTGTTCTTTTGCGATGCTCACTGTGACGGGTAATTCTGTAATTGTACTGTGTCTTGTGGATCCATTTGTGTTGGTCCTAGCTGGACTTGGTTGAACTTTTGCAAATGTTATGCCTTTATATCCCTCTAATTTGGAAAGTTCTCAGTCATGACTTCTTCAAATCAGCTCCCTTTTCTCTCTCTTTTTACTCTGGAAATTCAATCCTAACTATACTAGCCTCCCTGATGGTATCCCAAAAGTCCCTTTGGCTCTCTTCATTTTGTTTCTTTTCGAAAATGTTTTTCTTCATTTTTTTCCCCTCTTTACTCCCCTGACTGTATTTTCAAATAACCTGTTACCAAATTTGATCGTTCTTTTGCTTGATCAAGTCTGCTGTCAACCCACTCTAGTCAATTTTTAAATTCAGTTATTTTATTTCTCAGCTCCATATTTGGTGTTTATGGTTTTATAGATTTAATCTCTTTGTTGATAATCCCATTTTCCTCATGCATTGTTTTCCTTATTTCATTTAGTTGTCTGTGTATGTTCTCATTTACCTCATTGAGCATCCTTAAGAATAATATTTCAATTCTTTTAAAATCAGTTCATAGATCTCCATGTCTTTAGGGTCACTTTTTGGATATTGAGTTTGGTCCTTTGATTGGGCCATGTGTATTGGTTTCTTTGATGCTTTGTGATTTTTGCTAATTTTAAAACAACCACCTATCCCATCCCTTATGCACTGGTTTTGCGTGGAAAATACTGGCATCATTCAGCCACAGTAGACATTCGGGGACCTCTCAAACTTCTTTCCGTGATGACTCTTCTCGGTACTTCTGTGCGTAGGTTTGCCTCTATTTCTTCTTAAGAGCTTATAATTTTTGCACCCCCTTATGACTGTCAAAGGTACTACAGTCTCTCTGCTGCTATAACAAGCATTCATCCTAGGTTCTCAGTGGATCTAACCTGTCACCCAAACTATATCTTCATTCCCATTAGCAGCCCATATTAAGGGGAACAGAAATCAGTTCTCAGATAGCCCCAGCAAAACCCAGAACTTCGGACACATGTTCCATTCTTCTCTTTTATTTATGAAAAAAATCAAAATATAGAAACGTTTTTTCTTATTTTTCTGATTGCTGTGTGCTGTGGTGTGCAATTATAAAAAATATTCCTTTTCCCTTGATGTGTCTCTTCTTGGCTTTGCATTCACCTTGGATGCTCCAAACATTTAACTTGTTTTTGGAGTTCTCAGAAAGGCAATTGGTTCAGCATATCGTTGTTAAGTTCATATAGCAATGCAGAAACAAGGGCCAGAGGTTTCTAATTCAACCATTACACTGATGTTTTCAGTATGGTATAATTTTATTTATTTTATTTGTAAAGTATATTTATGTAAATCTAGTCATTATAATTTTCTTTCTTTTGATATCTTTCAGATATATTTTCTCATTACACTCAAGGGCTGTTGACAAAGCAGTACATGGAAGATTTATTCCAAAAAGTAATAGTGGGAAGGTGCAGTAGGGTGGCTTCATAATTTATGCTGAAGGAGAGACTGAGAAAATGAGGGTGAGTGTGAAGGGCATAATGCATGTTACGATGGACATAAAAAATATAAGACAACTGCCTATAACAAAAACTTCATTGCCAAAATATAACAAAAACATAAAACATCTTGGAGAAAACTCGTTTTATGTCAGTTACTTTTGTAGAACCAACTACTTATGTAAGTAAACATCAGCAACCATTTTTGAAACATATCCTTTATCTCAAAGTAAATTTGGAAAATTTGAAGAGACCTAGTCTGTGCTCCTTATAATTATTTAAACAAACTAAATTATAAAATTGAATTAAACTTTCAGTCAAATATTTCTAAGTCCAGAGATTTAAAAATGAGGACATTTCTAAGTATGACAAACTTAAGGGGTCTTTTATTAAAAGTTTATTTTTCTTCCACCAACAAATAATATTAATAGATCAGTGATACTTCTGGAGAACAATCTTGATCAAAAGGAGATACATTGAAACTTGTCAGAATCAAAATGGGGTCATTTGTATTAAAAAAAAAAAAAAGTGACAAACAGAAGTGAGGAAGTTCATGAAGAGAGGGTTTTCATGCATAAAGTCCTGATTATGAAAGCTATCACAAAGGCTCTGTAAGAGTACTGGAACCTCACACAAAGGCCATTACAACTTTACACAAAAACTACATCTGCAAGAATATTTCACGAACAACTGCCTATTCAACCTGGGACTGCCTCTACCTTTTTTTTTTTAATTTCAGAATATTATGGGGTTACAAACGTTTAGGTTACATATATTGACTGCACCGCCCAAGTGAGGGCTACAAGCATGCCCATCCCCCCGACAGTGCTCACCACACCCATTAGGTATGGTCCATGAATATACCCATCTCATCGTCCCCACTCCCACCTGCTCAACACCTGATGAATGTTACTTCCATATGTGCACATAAGTGTTGATTAATTAGTACGAATTTGATGTTCAGTACATGTGTGTTTGTTTTTCCATTGTTGTGATAGTTCAATTAGCAGAATGGGCTCCAGCTCCATCCAGAATAATACAAGGGGTGCTAGTTCACTGTTGTTTTTTGTAGCTGGGTAGTACTCCATGGTATACATATACCACATAACACACTCATGTGTTGCTGGGCACTTGGGTTGTTTCCATATCTTTATAACTGTGAATCATGCTGCTATAAACATTCGGGTACAGATGTCGTTATTATAAAATGCCCTTTTTTCCTTTGGGTACATGGCCCGTGGTGGGATTGCTCGATCAAATGGTAGTTCTACTTTTAGCTCTTTGAGATATCTCCATATTACTTTCCACAGAGGTTGCACTAGTTTGCAGTCCCACCAGTAATGTAGGAGTGTTCCTGACTCTCTGCATCCACCAACATTTGTTATTTTGGGACTTTTTGATAAAGAACATTCTCACTAGAATTAAGTGATACCTCATTGTGGTTTTGATTTGCATTTCCCTGATGATTAGAGATGTTGAGCATTTTTTCATATGTTTTTTGGCCATAAGTCTACCTTCTTTTGAAAAGTTTCTGTTCATGTACTTTGCGCACTTATAAATGGGGTTGTTTGACTTTTTTTCTTGCTGATTTTCCTGAGTTCTATATAAATTTTAGCTATTAGCCCTTTGTTGGAAGTATAGCATGAATATATTTCCTCCCATTCCATAGGCTGTCTATTCACTCTGATGATAGTTTCTTTGGCTGTGCAGAAGATTTTTAATTTGATCAAGTCTCATTTATTTATTTGTGTTGTTGCTATGATTGCTTTTGGGGTCTTCTTCAGAAATTCTTTGCCTAGGCTGAAGTTTATAAGAGTATTTCCAACATTTTCTAGGATTCTTATGGTTTCGTGCTTCAGGTTTAAGTCTGTGATCCAACATGAGTTTATTTTTGTGAGAGGTGAGAGGTGTGGATCCTGTTTCAGGCTTCCACATGTGGTTGTCCAATTTTTCCAGCACTATTTACTGACTAGGGACTCTTTTCACCAGTGTATGTTTTTGACTGCTTTGTCCAGGATCAGATGGATATATGAGGATGGTTTTATATCTGGGTTCTCACTCCTATTCCATTGGTCTATGTCTCTATTCTTGTGCCAGTACCAGGCCATTTTGGTTATTATAGCCTTGCAGTATAGCTTGAAGCCTGGTAAATCGATGCCTCCCAATTTGTTCTTTTGGCTTAAGGTTGTTTTGGCTATATGGGGTCTTCTCTGGCTCCATACAGAGTGTAGAATTAGTTTTTTTAGATCTGTGAAAAATGATGATGATATTTTAACTGGGATTGCATTGAACCTGTAGATCACTTTGGGTGGTATAGACATTTTAACAATGTTGATTCTGCCAATCCATAAGTATGGGATGGTTTTCCATCTGTTTACATCCTCCGTTTTTTCCTTCTTCAGTGTTTCATAGTTCTCCCTGTAGAATTCCTTCACTTCCTTAGTAAATATATTCCTAGCTATTTTATTTTCCCTGTTGTTTCTGTTGTTGGTGTATATAAATGATACTTATTTGTGTACATTGATTTTGTAACCTGAGACTTTTCTGAACTTAATTTAGCAATTCCAGAAGTCTCATGATAGAATCTTGGTGTTTTCTAGATATGTGATCACAATGTCAGCAAAGAGGGAAAGTGTGACTTCTTCGGCCCCTATTTGGATGCCCTTGATTTCCTTCTCTTGTCTGATTTTTTGGCTAGGACTTCCAGCACTATGTTGAGGAGAAGTGGTGATAGAGGGCAACCTTGTCTGGTTCCACTTCTAAGTGGGAATGTTTTTAATTTTTCCCCCATTCAGTATGATGTTGACTGTGGGTTTGCTGTATATGGCTTTTATCATTTTGAGGTAAATCCTGTCTATGCCTATTTTGTTAAGCATTCTTATTATAAAGTGATGCTGAATGATGTCGAATGCTTTTACTGTGTCTATTGAGAGGATCATATAGTCTTTGTTTTTACTTTTATTTTACTTTCATTTATGTGGTGAATTATGTTTATGGATTTGCATATGTTGAACCATCCCTACATCTCTGGAATGAAACCCACTTGGGTGGGTCATCATGAGATGGCTTATTTTTTTGATGAGCAGCTGAATTTGATTTGCTAGGATTTTATTGAGAATTTTTGCATTTATATTCATAAGGAATATTGGTCTATAGTTTTCTTTTTTTGTTGAGTCCTTACCTGGTTTTGGTATCAGGGTGATGTTGGCTTCATAAAATGTGTTGGGGAGGATTCCTTCCTTTATGATGTTGTGGAATAATTTCTGCAGGGTAGACACCCGTTCTTTGTAAATCTGGTAGAATTTGAGTGTGAAAACATCTGGTTTTTTTTTTTTTTTTTTTTTTTAGGAAGTTTTGTTACTATTGCTTCAATTTTGGTACTTCATATTGGTCTGTTCAGGAATTCTTTATCTTCCTGATCGAGCTTAGGCAGGTTGTATGTTTCTAACAACTTGTACATTTCCTTCGCATTTTCAAGTTCATGTGCATAGAGATTTTTATAGTATTCAAAGATGATATTTTGTATTTCTGTGGTATCATTTTTAATTTCTACTTTTTTATTCCTAATTGAGCATATTAGAGTCCTTTATTTTCTGCTTCTGGTTTTTATAAATTTTATCTTTTCCAAGAACCAACTTCTTGGTTTGTTTAATCTTCTGTATAGTTCTTTTATAATCAATTTCATTTAGTTTTCTGATTTTGGTTATTTCTTTTCTGCTACTGGGTTTGGGATTTGTTTGCTCATCCTTTTCCAGATATTTGGGCTGATTCATTAGATTGTTGATTTGTAATATGCCTTTTGGATATAGAAATTCATGGCTATGAATTTTCCTCTCAGGACTGCTTTAGCTGTGTCTCACAGATTTTGATAACTTGTATCTCCACTATCATTTAGTTCGAAGAATCTTTTTATTTCCATCTTAATTTCCTGCTTGACCTGACAATCATTTAGCAGTTGGTTGTTCAGTTTCCATGACTTTTTATAGAGATGAGTGTTTCTGTGTGAGTTGATTTCTAATTTCATTCCACTGTGGTCTGAAAAAATGCATGGTATCATTTCTATTTTTTTCATTTGTTGAGACATGTTTTATGGCCTAGGATTTGATCAATCTTAGAGAATGAAGAATGTATATTTGGTGGTTTTGTGGTAGAATGTTCTGTAAATGTCTGTTAGGCACATATGTTCTAGAATTCTATTTAAGTCCATTGTTTCTTTATTTTCTGTTTGGAGGATCTGTCCAGTTCTGTCAGCTAGGTGTTGAAGTCCATGGCTATTACAGTGATGCTATCTATCATGTTCAGATCAAGTAGGATTGGCTTTATGAATCTGGCACTCCTGTGTTAGGTGCATAAATATTTAAAATTATTACGTCTTCTTATTGAATTGTTCCCTTTACCATTATATAATGACCGTCTTTGTTTTTCATTACTTTTGTTGATTTGAAGACTAAGTTACCTGAAATGAGTACTCCTATGCCAGCTTTCTTTTGGTTCCCATTAGCTTGGAATATTCTTTTCCCTTCACCTTGAGTTTGGATATGTCTTTGTGGGTTAGATGTGTTTCCTGGAGACAGCAGATATTTGGCTTCTGTATGTTTTTCAATTCAGCCAGCCTATGTGTCTTCAGTGGGCAATTCATGCCATTCATGTTTATTGAAAGAATTTATAAGTAGGGCAGAATTCTGTTCATCCTGTTTGGTTGAACATTTTGCTGTGTTTTATCTCTTGAGCCATTTTGGTATCTGGCCTTTGACCTTTAGCTTTTGTGTAATTGTACGTTGGGGTAAGTGTTTATTGTGGTGATCTGTGAAGAATGCAATTCTGAGTATTTCCTGCAGGGCAGGTCTTGTCTTGGTGAAGTCCCTTAGCAGTTGCTAGTCTGAGAAAAGACTTTATTTCCCCTGATATATGAAACATAGCTTTGCAAGATGCGAAACTCTAGGCTGGGCATTATTCTTTTTGAGAAGACTGAGAATGGGGCCCAAATCCCTTCTGACTTGTGGGGTTTCAGATGAGAAGTCTGCAGTTAGTCTGATGTTTTTTCCTTTGTAAGTTACCTGCTGCTTACACCTTATGGCTCGTAGTAGTGGCTCTTTTATGTTCATTTTGGCCATTCTGATGACTGTGTCGTGGTGTATTTCTCTTTGTGACGAATCTCCCAGGAGTCCTATAAGCTTCTTATACCTCAATGTCTACATTTCTAGCAACGCCAGGGAAATTTTCCTCAAGTATTTCCTCAAATAAATTATCCAACCCTTGTGTATTTTCTTCTTCACTCTCAGGGACACCTATGATTCTTATGTTAGGCCTCTTTACATAATCCAACATTTCTTGTAGGCTTTGGTCATTCCTCTTACTTCTCTGCTCTATCTCTGTGACTGACTTGTTTAATTGAAAGGTGTTGTCTTCAAGCTCTGAGATTCTTTCTTCCACCTATTCTAACCTGTTCTTAAGACTTTCCACTGTGTTTCGTAATTCCTTGAATGAATTTCTCATTCCCCGTTGTTTTTCTTTAATAATTTAATTTTATTGAATTTTTTATTCGCTTCTTGCATTGTTTTGTGGTTTCTTTGTGTTGGGTTTCTATTTTATGTTGTATTCCATTAAGCTTTCTTACAATCCATGTTTGAAATTCTTCATCCCTCATTTCAATATTCTGCTTTTGGTTGGTATCCATTACTAGGAAGCTGGTGTTCCCTTTTTCGGGTGACCTTTCACTTTGATTTTTTATACTTCCAGACTTCTTTCACTAGTTCCTTCTCACCTCGAGCAGATATTGTTTCTTACTTTTTGATTTACTTTTGTTTAAACAATGGCATGCTCAGTTCAACTTCTGAGTCAGTAAGTGATGCTTGTGGATGAGAGTCAACCACACCCTCTATGATTGAGTGTAGCTGGCATGCAAATTGGCCTCCCTGTCAGTAGGTGGTGTTTGCTGGGGGTAACAAGCTGCACTTCTGTTTTTAGATCCTGTGACCAGCTCTGGTTCCTCTGGAGAAGCCTGCTCATGCCCCTGGTGATGGATGGGGTCCCAGTACTTCCAGGTGCATCCTTTATTCACCACCACAGCAGAGGCGGGTCGGGGAATTAGGCTTGGCTGGGTTAGGTTGGGTGAGCCTGCCCTCCAGTTCCACAGATGCTGGTAAGGAGTATGCAGGGGTTAAAGGACCAGTTCCCCACCTCTGGGGTAAACTGCCTGGAAGGGGCAGAAGTGGCCCCACTCAACCAGAGCGTCTGCTCTCTAACCTCAGAAAACTCTGCCAGGGGGATGCTCCCACCAGGGGAATAGTGGCAGCTCAAGGAGCTCTTAGATCAAACTGAACTCCCCATTAAAGTGAGTGATAGTGCGGGCAGCTATTCAGATTCAGCCTGAGGCAACAGAGGCATTCGGTTGCCATGGGAACCAGTACTTACGTGAATTGCATCTACTAGATTCCATAAAGTCCAATATGGCAGTTTTCCGGGGGCGGTGGGAAGGGGTGCACTTATGGACCCTTGCTCTCTTGTGCTCCTCCATGCCCTCTCGATGGGCACGGGCTCTTACTCGTGCCTGACTCTCAGACTGGGACCTCCCCCACTGACCTCCCCGCCCCACCGCCTGTGCTGTCAGCTGGCGGACGCACCAAACACCAGTGGGCATAAGGTCACCAACTGAGGTTGCCTGCCAGTGGGGCTCAGGGTGGAGACACACCCCCAGTGCTGCAAGGGGGTCACTCAGCACAGACAGCTGCAGCAGCTGCGACAGTGGGGGGAAGGGGCCATGGTCTTCCTGTACTGTTCTCGAGCTATTGGGGTAGCAGGGGGTCCACCCTCCCCCTCTCCACAGCTATGGCACCGACCAGCCCCCTCTGCAAGCTGTGGTGGCCACTCTGTCCAAGGCAGGCTCAGTCACTCAGTGCAGGGGGCTGTCTGGTTGCTCGTGGCACTCCCCCATGGGGTGAGAGCCCTGTGTCCGGTTGTAGGCCTGAGACACCCAGGTGGGGAAATGGGAAAAAAATCCCTTACCCTTTTTCCCTGGCCTCCAGAACTCCCCCTGTTTGGCTCGTGCCGATTTCTCCTTGGCTCCTCTCTCTCACATTTGGTTCCTGCTGGTGTCCTGGATTCCACTGGTGTCAGACTCTGTGGTCCACTCCCGATCAGCTATCGCCCTCCGCCACCTTCAGTCCAAACCTCAGCTCTTCTCCCAGAAAGGTCCGGCAAGCCCTGACTCTAATTGGCCATCTTGTCTCTCCTCTGCAATGAACTAACTATTCCTGAGGAAATATTTTCTTTTAGAGAGCTTTCTCTCCCTTTGCTATTTAGGTTCACACAAACAATAAGGAGGCCTAGAGATGCAAACTGATAGACAAATCACTTCTTTCCATTCCATATGGCTAACAGAAAAACAGATGAATCAATTATGTTTCCTACTGTCCAGGAATCTGCAGTCTGGAGCAAATGGATAAACGGCTGAATTCAGACTCGCGTGTTTTCAAGATTGCCCTTTTTTAAGCACCAAAGGAGGCAAGAAAGGCTTCATCTTTCTCTGCTGCACCCCTTTTACCCTTTTAACAAAAAGATTTGTTGTGTAAAATTTGGATTCAGTCTAAAGGCTGCACTCAAGGATCTAGAAAGCACATGTGGCCCGAGGCTGCATGCAGGTTCCCCACCCTTAATTAACAGGTTTCTCAGACCATGTCCTCATCGTTGAGTGAGGCATCGCTATACTTGGATTGCTTTTACCTTGTTAAGAATAAAACACTTAGTTTCTAATATAATCGACCCAGATAACTCTAAGGGTTTATATTAAATTGCTGTTTTCTTATCTTATTAAATAGATAAAGAGGCCGGGCATGGTGGCTAATGACTGTAATCCTAGCACTCTGGGAAGCCAAAGCAGGAGGATTATTTGAGCTCAGGAGTTCGAGACCAGCCTGAGCAAGAGCCAGACCCCATCTCTATTAAAAATAGAAAAATTACCTGGGTGTTACAGCACACGCTTGTAGTCCCAGCTACTTGGGAGCTGAAGCAAGAGGATCACTTGAGCCCAGGCGTTTGAGGTTGTAGTGAGGTACGATGATGCCACTGCACTCTACCCAGGGTGACAGAGCAAGACTCTGTGGCAAATAAATAAATAATGCCAATACTTCCCCCCTTAAAAAAAATAAATAGACTGAGAAGTTGCTTAAATGATTAAAATCATACAAACTGTGGGAGTCAAGTTTGTGTTGGGCAGGCTTAGGAAGGACATAACTGGAAATATTCAAGTGGCATAGAGATCAGAAGCCTAGGCCCTGTCTCTGCACCATCCCTGCCCATATCCACCCTCTGCTGAGGCCTTGTTCACATCTGGCTCCATCCTAGAATCTCCCCTTAAAAAAGGCATTAGAAGTCATCATCCTTTTGGGAATGCTCTTCACAGCTACTGCTATTTCCCCAAACTCCAAAGCAAATGATTGTGTATTTTGGTGTCTTGACTGCTGTCATTCTCATTAAAACCTGTGCTTCTAGAGAGATCCCTGTTTTCCATTCCTACAGATCCCGTAGTTTCCCCACTAGTAACTGAAAAGCAATTACAAACACAACAACGACAGATCCCTCTGTACTGCAAATGCACCCTTCATTTCAGTATCCCTCCTATCAACGTCAATGTTATTTAGCTGCTATGCTTTGCAATTTTTAAAAAATTTATGATAGAAGAACAAGAAAAAGGAAGGTAGGTCCTAACATCTAAATCCTGCTTGGAATTATGGGACATAGTAACCCATCTCCCAAGGCATTATGGAAATTAACATACATAATGTGAGGTTCCCAGCAGAATGCACCATAGCATGCTTGTGAACACATAGCACATACACAGTAGACACTGCATTAATGAATATGTACATGCTGTGGACTTACTCAGACATTACTGCTTTCTCCAGCCACTTACTTTAAAGAGTAAAGAATGTGACCTTCCAACACAGAAATTAGGGAGCTTTACTGGAAACCAACAGTATTTATGTTGAGATAAGGTAGTTTGGTGTGAGGAACTCTGTGGACTGTGCCTGCTGTCTCTAGCTGAGTGCTACTGGTAATGGGTCTGGGGGAACAACGTCAGCACTACCTGGGGACTTGTTAAAGATGCCAATTCATGGGCCCCCTCAAAACCTGTAGGATCACAATTTCTTAGAGACCCAGAATATCAAATGATTTCTATGCGCACTGAAGCTTCAGAGGCAATGCTTAACTACGTGGCTCTCAGCCCAGCCTTCCAGTTAGAATCACCTGGCCAGTTTGAAGGACTGCCATCACCTGTGCCCTCCCCTACAGATTCTGTCTATTGGAGAGAGTGGGAGCATAATTGTTTTAATAAAGTGCCTCATGTGATTCTAAGGTGAGACCTTTATAAGAGTTGAGTTCAGCCTTTGTTTCACAGGGAAGTCACAGGACCTGCTCTGTTTGGACTTGGTGGGGGCAAGTCGGTGTGGCCCATATTCCCATTGCCATAGCAGAAATTGCCGGAGTCTGTGCCAGGGAAGGCACCTGATGGAAGGAGAGGAGAAACTCACACTTTGGTGTCCAGGTAGGGGCTCATTGTTCCTCAATATCTCCTGTGACAAAGGACAGGAGAGGGTAGATAGTTTCTGCACTTCGAGGCCCTTATTTCTGCCTGTGGGTGTGGGAGTAGTAGGTTAAGGGCTGTCCTGATGCCTTTGAAAGCATATTCTCAAGATGCATGTGTGCCTTAGTAACACGACCTTGCCTGAGAAGGAATCCCAGAGAATGAGAAGGAAAAGGAAGGAATGTCTAGTTCTCAGGTGTGTTCCAGGTCCAGGGCTCTGTCCACTTTTCTTCCTAGAATATTACATGCTTAGAATTTTCAAACCTTTACTTATTTTTGATGTTTCTACCAAGTTTGTTTCAAGTACGTTTTTCCACCTTTTCTTCTCATATAGTAGTCATGAAGCTCTTTAAAATACTTGTCCCTTATATGCCAGAGGCTTCACTCCATGCTCTTCATCTAGGCTTCTTGTATGCCATGAAGACTTCTCACTATGAATTGTGACTTGTGATATTGAAAATGTTCCCTGTGACTGGTCAATATGGAAAGGTGTGACCACGATTCCTATTGGGGATGGTGTCAGGTCCTCAGGTATCAGTGAAGAAAGGGAACATGTCCTGGTTAGGTTCCATCTGGATGCTCCATCAGCTCTATGCAGAACAGGAGTAAGAATGTGCACATTGAAATTGGATGCCATTAATTCCCCCAGAATAACTAAGAAAGTCCTGAAAATGAGAATCATTAGAAAAGACTTGCTCTCTAGGATGCTAAAGAAAGGCTATTTAAATACAAAAAGGTTACAAAACATGGAAGATATATGTAGCTTGAACTTTGCATAAAACTGTTTTTCACAATTAGATTCAGATTATAATTTACTCTTTTCTTTGGCCAATAATCTCACAGCAGTGATGCTGTGGCTGCCTGTGTGCACCAGCACTGACACCAATCTGCCCTGTTACAGCTGCTGTTGTCTCCATCCGCTTGGGTAGGTGCTCTCTGATAGACTCCTCTGCCATAAAGTTAAATATTTTTTATGATTTACTTGTTCCAACACTCATGAAGTATTATTCGTATGTCCTGTTCATTGGTTTTAAGAATGTCATTTAATAATATTTATGGTATTCAAAACTTAATTTGAGATATAATTCTGCAGTGAGTGTATTAAGTTACATTTTATTTAATTAGTATGTTCCATTTTTCTTCTCAATTGGGTAACTGTTTAAACCAATTATTTTTTAGTTATTGTTCCTTTCTCTTTTTATTAGTAATGTCATAAGGATTTTTTTTTTTTATTATACTGGGATGGTTTATTTAGGTGTAAACCAGGGAGGTCTCATAAGCCAAGGGGTTGTTTGGACATTTGTAAGAAATGAACGAACACATAAGACAGTGATGAATGTGTAAATGCTACATCACTAGCAATAAAATATTCCCACTGGGGTGAGCTTGAAGCTCCATGTCAGACACTGAAACATTCAGAGTGAAGAAGTGACGTTAATTCTGCATGTGGAGAGAGGACTCCATTTCTCAAGTTGCACAACTGACTCTGTGAAATCAGGGAGAGGAATTCTGCTTGTTTTCTGTCCTGATGATCTCCTCTCTTCAATTTTATCCCCAGCTACACATGCAACACAGCCCTTCTTCTTTTTTGCCTGTGTTAAGCTTTCTCACTGCCTTCCTAACCCCATGCTATCTCACATGGAACTCTATTATTTCAGAAGAGTGGTTTGGAATTTTTTAATCCATGAGTAATAGTTTTTAACTGGAGAGGTTGATTTTCTTTACAAAATTCATCTCACTGGATTGATTGAAATGACCTGTCTTCAACTTCTGAGATTCTGTTCTGCTTGGTCTAGACTGTTGTTTAAGCTTTCAATTATATTTTGTGATTCTTTCAATGAATTTTTTGTTTCCAGAAGTTCCATTAGTTTTGTTTTTTTTTAGGTTATCTATCTCCTAGGCAAATTTGTTGTTCATATTCTGAGAACTGATTTTCTGACTTACTTACATTGTTTTTTAGTTTTCCTCTGGAACTCACTGAGCTTTGTTAAAATCAATATTTTGAATTCTTTATCTTACATTTTGAAAATTTCAGTTTGATTAGGATCCATTGCTAAAGAACTACTGTGCTTCTTTGGGAGCATAATAAATTCTTGCTTTTCCATAGTTTCAGTACTGTTACGATGACTTCTTTGCATTTGGAGAAACAGTTGCTTCTTCTTAATTTTGAATTTACTTTCATTAGGGTGGGACTTATTTTTTTCTTGAAGACGTGACTATGATGACTGTTGAGTAGGGTTGTTTGGTTTTGCTTCTGGGGACACTTAGGGGTATAGATTATGATTTCCTTGGTTATAAATATCCTTAATATGATGGTTTTCTCAAATGCTGGTTGTAGTTCAATATACTGGGAGGGTCAGTGGGCTCAAGGCCTCCTGCTTAGCCAAGGTGTCATGGGTGATGACGGTAGCAGAGGTCACATGAAGCTCATCTCCTTCCCAAGCTCTGTGCACTTGTGTCGGCAGATGTTGTAATGGGCTCTGTGGGACCTCTGCAGGCGAGACACAGCTGTGGTGGTGGCAGTAGTGTTACAGCTTGACCTCTGTTAACCAGGATAAGTACCTGAGTGTCCCAGGCAATAGGTAGGGCCATGGAATCCGCAGTGGTCCTAGTTCCACATTCTGCTTCTGGGGGGATTAAAGCTGGGCAAGTCTGGGCCAGGCAAGCCTGCATTTGGCCTCCCCAATGGCGGGACAAGTGCTGGTGCCAGCAGAAACCAGGGGATAGTCTAAGGCCCCTGGAATGAGAGTTCAGGGGGAATGCAAGAGACCTAGCATGGGGAAGGAGAGGTGTAGTGGGACCCACTTTTCCCTCACAGTCCCAAGCTCTCAAACTCCCAGCCAGGCAGGGCTTCCCCCAACAGCCTAACATTGACAGTGAGTTTGGACAGCTAGCCCAGTCACATGTGGCTTGCCTTCAGACCAGGAAACCATTCTAGGCCACAAAACTCCCAGCCCAGGTCAAAACTATGCCTCCCAGGCTAAACCCCTCCTGCTCCAGCCCCACAAAGTGGGGATCACCCAACTCCAGTGCCCATGGCTAGAAATCACATCATACTCACCTCTCAGCTCCTGCCATGGGGAATCCTCTCATGCTCAAGACCAGATCTCAAAGCCTTGACTGGATGCTCTCCAAAGCAGTGACTGCCACCTGTTCTGCCTGGCAAGATCCTGTGTAGCCAACTATGAGTAAGGATCCAGGATGCCCAGGTCTCAGGGCACATGTGGGGCACTTCCCAGTGCCCTTTCTTCGCACAATCTCCTGACTTCTCCCTAAGTCAGATCCAGGGCTTAGGAGGGTAAAAGAGCTCCCCTGGGACCTAGATTGTCTGGATTCCCAAATGGGAATATGTATCTAGGACACATTCATTTCCCCTCTCACACATTGGCAATTTGCTCACGACTTTTACTTTTTGCAATTCACTCGCAATTTTCCACCATGTGAAATGCTGCCTGCCCTCTCTTTTGCAGAATATGAAGTTTGCTTTTGCTTTATGTTGAACTTCTACGTTCTTTCTTAGATAAAAGTTCACCATGTGAATCTCTACACGCTATTTTGCTGTTTTCCAGTTGGAGAGGCATGCCAGCTAAGCCTCTGTTCTACCACCTTAGAAAAAAAGCAAGTTTACCTTTCCTATAATGTCCTTGTTAGGTTTGGGTATTAAGTGGTATTTGTTAGGCTTTCTAAAATTAATTGGAAAGAGGCCCACATGGCAAGGAAGCAACCAACAAGGAACTGAGACCTCAAATCAAAAGCCATCTCAGAAGGTCATTCACTAGCAGCAAACTTTTAAACATTTTGATTTTGAGAGAAAGTATTCTGAGGAACTTAGAATAATTTACTCCAATCACCTTCTTCTCTTTCTTGCTACTATTATCCAGCTTAGTTTTTCTGTCCCCCAAATCAGTTATCATTATTATTTTAGTCAGATGAGTGCTTGGATTTACCTCCGTGTACTAGCTTCTTTCCTCATCTGCTGCCATGGCAGTTGCCAATTTATTGCCACTCAGTGCCACGTCTCAGCTTCTTTGTTCTGTTGTGTGACACTGGAGCTGGATCCCGTAAATAAGCATTTCTCCTTCACGAGCTGACACAATGCAATGTTGAGCTGTGCCAGCAGAGGGCGCAAGGCGTTCACTGCAGCAGGAAGGGGCTTCTCTTTCTGGTTCCAGTGTTTCCGCTCTTGTCTTCTTACTTCTATAGCAAGGGGACAGCCTCCGACAACAAGTTTTGCTGGCACTTCCTCCTTACCACTCAAGGTCCCCTCCTCTCTGGCCTTGATTTTTGCATTTCCTTCCTCCTAGAATCACATTACTTCCTCTCATCCTTTGTTTATTGTTTTAATGACGGTTTATTAGTGGTGAATTCTCTCAGCCTTTGTTTAGCACTTGGTCTTTATTGATAAACATGTCTTTATTTAGCATGCAATTTTGAATGACAGTTTTGCTGGGTAAGAAACTGTAGACTAATAGTTATTTCTTCTTAGCATTTACAAGACATCACTCCACTGGCTTCTGTTGTTCATTATTCTTTTAAGAATTTTGCTTCTGCCTTCATTCCTTTATGGACAATCTGTCTATTCCCTTTTACTGCTTCTAAGATCTTTCATGTTCTGCAATTTCATTTTGTCTTGTACATATGTGGATTTCTTATCCTTTCTGTGTCCTGAATCTGAGGCTTAGTGAATTCTATTACTTCTGGAACAAGCTCAGCCATTATCTCTTCTTTCCTCTTCTGCAGTCTCTGTTGTTTCTCCTTCTGGTATTCTGAATACACATATGTGAGAGTTTTATATTCTATTCTACATGTATCTCCACCTTTCCTTCATAATTTCTTTCTTTTCTTCTCTTTGTGCTTTCTCTTGATAATTCCCCTAGATGTATTCTCTTTTTCTCTCTTCATTGGCATCTAATGTCAATTAATGATAAATGAAATCAAAGACCCAAATAAATGGAAAGACATCCATGTTCATAAATTGGAAGACTTAATATTGTTAAGATGACAATACTATCCAAAGTCATCTACACATTCAACATAATCCCTATCAAAATCCTACTGGTGTATTTTTACATAAATAGAAAAACCCATCCTAAAATTCATACAAAATATCAAAAGACCCTGCATAGCCAAAACAGTCTTGAAAAGGAATAACAGAACTAGAGGTCTCCTACTTCCTTATTTCAAAACTTCCTACAAAGCTACAGTCATCAAACAAACGTGGCACTAGCGTTAAGGAAAGAAATACAGACCAATGAAATAGAATAGAGAGCCCAAAATAAACCTTTGCATATAGTCAACTAATTTTTGACGAGGACACCAGGACCATTCCACAGGGAGTGCACAGTCTCTCCATTGTGCAGTCTTTTAAAAAAAACAGTACTGGGAAAACTGGATATCCACATTCAAAAGAATGAAGTTGGACTAATATCTTCAAATGGATAAAAGACTTAAATTTAAGAGCTAATGCTGTACAACTCTTAGTAAAAAACACAGGGGAAAATCTTCACAATCTTGGATTATTCAATGATTTCTCAAGCATGACATCAAAAGCACAGGCAACAAAAAAAAAAGACAAATCAGACTTCATCAAAACTTAAAACTTCTGAGCATCAAAGGATATTATTAAGAAAATGACAGAATAAGACAAAATATTTGCAAACCATATATTTAAGAACAGATTAATATCCAGAATATATGAAGAATTCCTACAACTCAACAAGAAAACAAACCCAATTTAAAAATAGGCAAAGGATTTGAATATATATTTCTCCAAAGAAGATACACAGATGGACAATAAGCACATGAAAAGATGCTCTACTTCACTAATCATCAGGCAAATACATACCAAAACCATAATGACACACCACTTTACACCCACTAGGATGGCTATTGTCACAACAAATAAATAAATAAATAAAAAATAGCAAGTGTTGGCAAGGTTGTAGAGAAATTGGAAACCTCATGCACTGTTGGTAGGAACATAATACAGTGCAGACAAGGTTGAAAACAGTTTGTCAGTTCCTCAAAAGTTAAACATAGACTTACCCTATGGCCCACCAATTCTACTCCTAGGTATTTACCAAAAAAAACCTGAAAATGTGAACTCAGACAGATATGTGTTCATAGAAGCATTATTCAAAATAGCCCATAGAAACAAGTGTCCATCAACAGGTGAATGGAGAAACATAATACACCCACAAAATGCAATATTATTCAGACATAAAAAGAAACTTTTGGCAGATACTACACACGTGAACCTTGAAAACATTAAGTCACAAAAGCTGGATATGAAAGGACAAATATTGTATGATTCCACTTATATGAGGTATTCAGAATAGGCAAATTCATAGAGACACAAAATAGAACAGTGAATAATGGTTTCAAGAGTAAAGTTTTTACTGGGATGCTGAAAAAGTTCTGAAAATAGATCATGGTGATGGTTGCACAACAATGTGAATGTATATAATGCCACTAAATGGTATACTTAAATATGATTGAAATGGTAATTTTATGTTATGCATACTTTATTATAAGAAAAAAACTAAATTAAAATGAATCTAGGAGTGTATTCAAGTTAATATCAAATGGGGATCATTCACATAAAGTAAGAGTAGTTCAGAATCAGGAAGCTATTAATATTTTTCACTATATTCATAGTTCAAAGGAAACAAACCTATGGAATCATCTGGAAAATGCTGAAAAGTATTTGAAAAATCTATCGTTGATTTATGAAAACAAGAATTGCAGGCAGAGATGAACACTCTTTACAGCAACAAAAAAGGGAACAAGCGAGAGACAACTGACTCACCAATGGGACAAGGACTTGCAGGGTACCCAGATGCCCATTTTGCCACATTTTGACTTTTCTGAGATCAGGAGGAGTCTCATGATCTATGTTTCCATTTAAAACTCACTTCCATTATTAAACTAATGGTACGTCTTAAAATCGAGACGAGTCTCATGAGAGAACCTGCTTTGGAAGGGCCAATGACCACAGCCCGGAGAATGAGGGAAGCATCTATACCACAGGTTCCAAGTCCCAGATCTCCTTTGTAAGAGTCTGAGACCGGAGTATTTCTTTTAATACATGCAAAAAAGTGAGGACTATGGCATAATTCGAAGTTACAAAAGAAGACTTTGGAGGAAAAAACATGTTACAAAAAAACTGGAAGAGGAAAAAGGAGGGCAGTGTGAATGAGCCAGTTCTACATCTGTCATGATGGAAGTCAATAAATACTAACATTGGTAAATTAAGAAAAGATATAAGTAAGCACATTGTTCAAGTGGCTCAAGTACCTACCAGAAGAGCTGAAAGCAGAAACCGAGAAAAGCATGACATCTGAGGCATGAAAGTGCAGTGAGGAGCTTGGAGGGAGGCTCTACTTTTCATTTCACAGCATCTAGGCCACAGCTATCTGTAGAACTTTGTGTGTGGACAGAAATGTTCTCTATTTGTGCTGCTCGATTTGGCAGTTACTAGCTATTAATACATTCAGCACTTGAAATGTAGCCAATGAAACAAAGGAACTCATTTTAAATTGTACTTAATGTTAACAAATTTAAATAGCCATGCATAGCTGGTGGCTACCATACTGAACAATGCAATTCTAGAATTTAAATATGTTATCTTTCTATGTATGTATGCTTTCTAAAATTTGAGGAAAAAATGGCTGGGCACAGTGGCTTACACCAGTAATCCTAACATTTGGGAAGCTGAGGCAGGAGGATTACTTGAGGCCAGGACCTTGAAACCAGCCTGAGCAGCATCGCGAGAACTCTACAAAAAAATACAAAAATTACTCATGTGAAGTGGCATGTGCCTATAGCCCTAGCTACATGGGAGGCTGAGATGGGAGGATTGTTTGAGCCCAGTAGTTTGAGTCTTCAGTGAGCTATGATGATGCCACTGCACTCTAGCCTGGGCAACAGAGTGAGACCCTGCCTAAAAAAAAAAAGAAAAAAAAAATCGAGAAAGAGGATATTAAGCATTTAGATGGCATTTACTAATTATAATAGTAATAAAGTACATTTCAAGCCTTTTTTAAAAGTAGTAGCTCAATAAGTCTGCCACCTTCCAAATTACATAGAAAAATTAGCAGCTGTCCTATATAAGAAGAAAAAGACTGCTTTGAAAATGCAATGTAAAATTATATTGATAACAGAAGAAACATAAAAATTCTTGGAAATAAATAAGAAATTTGGAGAACCTAAATGAACTATTGACTCGTAAAAAAATAAATAAAAAGAAAGTTTAAATAAATGTACAAACATAATTTGTGATTGGAGAAGACTACTTATGATCCAAGCATCAGTGATACCAAATGAAATCCACAAACTCAGTTCCATGCAAAGCAAATCTGAGTAGAGGAGGAGAAACATCAAAAACATTCATCAAGAACAGGTGAAGAACCAGGAAAACTCCATCCACAAATTAGAGCAGCAAGGAAAACCTGTTTACCACCTATTAGAGCAACCATGCTACCGGGGCCCACGGTACAAGCATGGGGCTGACAGTCACATGCATGTAGGATTCCAGTGTACAGTAGGGAAAAAAGTGATCAGTGGGACTGGCTAGCCACTGAGAAAGAAATGTCTGGTTCCTTCTATCAGTCTGTGCACCAAAATAAATTCCAGGCAGATTAAATATTTAAATGTCAATAAACAAATGATTTTCAGAGGAAAACTTGAGTGAATAATAAGAACTGCAATAAGCCTCTCTAAAGATGCTTAGAGTCCAAAAGCAATGCAAAAAGACACACCCATTTCACTACACAAAATGAAATTCTGTAGAACACTGACAAAAGATTATCTTGGAGAAAAGATTTGCAACACTTTCACATAGTAATCTTCCTCGAAAAGCAATAATTTCCCTAATACATAAGCTTTAATAAGAGAAAAAGCTGAACAAAAAAATGGACATGAGACATGAAAATAATTCATAGAAAAAAATGTGAAAAGTTCATGCGCCAGCCTTAAAACGCTTAAGTGCAAATTAAAATTTGAGATCAATTTTCATGGATTAGATTGGTAAATATTTCAAAGATAGGTAATATCCATGCCCTCTTCAACACTGGTTAATAGCCAGTCTCTCTGCTCCTGAGAGTGTACATTTTGGGATGTTATTTTAACAATAACCACTAAATTGTTAAATCTGGGCACCTGTGACCTGGCAACTCTAACTCCATGAATTTACACTATAAAAATACTATTTTCTCATGAAAAATGAAGTTGGTGAATAGAGTCCAGTAATTCTCTTTGTTAACTGGATAACAAAGGGTCCAATGATTATCATTTTTAACAATTTTAAAAACACTAGAAGAATAGATACAGAACTGTTAACAGTTTTCTCCACTGTACAAATTTACAGACAAACTCAAATTTCTGCATTATAAATTTCTACACCGTTTGAATGATTTGCAATGTCCACTGTTGATTTTAACGCAGAAATCGTTATAAAGAACAAAAGCACCCCCTCGAACATATATTCTACTCTCTCCCCCTTGGCCGGGTCACATCTGAGAGGTTAACTAAACGTGAGAAAGGAAACATGAATCCCCACGGTGGAAGAGAGATGGTTCCCAAATGAACCCAGACCTTACCGTGATTGCTTTCAGTCCATTTGACACTTAATTTTTTTCCACACCTGGAACAACTTCTTGACAAGCAGAAGCACGTCGACTGTCACAGCCTCATTGGAGAAGTAGATCAAATCACCACTCATGCCACAATCACTGCAGGACCTTGTCACAACACTCTGTAGAGTTTTTGACTTAGCGTCACCTGAGATGGGTAAACAAAGAGGTTATACTGGCCAGAAATGCAAGCCCACAACACAGTTAAGCCCTACCAGCAGAAGGCAGAGTGCACAAGCATCCGCCAGGGACAGGAGCCCAACGGGCTGGATCTGAGACAGGAAGAATGCCACCGGGTAATGGCGTGCTTGCAAGGCAGCGTTTAGAAAGCACAGCCCACACTTTTCTGAGGCGCACAAGTGGTGGATGCGGTGGTGAGAGCCCTGACTCCAGAGCCAGACTGCCTGGGTTTGACTCCTAGCTCTTCTCCTGCCACTTGTGTAACCCTGGACAGGGGTCCTTAATCACTTCTTGCCTGCTGTCATTTGTAAATATAGAGACAGTAATCACTGTTAGCTAAGAGAGCTGCAAGAGTGTTAAATGCCAGAACACACATGCATACATAGACCTCTGAGTCCCTGACATAGGTTAGGGTGCTGGCAAATTGTTGTTCCTTATATTAGCATCCGGGGAGTCATTAACATGTGCTATTTATTATGATCTTCTTGCATCACCATCAATACCAGCAGCAGCAGCCTCAGAATATTGGGGAATGTCTCAACAAACGCTGCACTGGAAGAGGTTCAGGGATTGGGAGGCAAGTCTGGCCAGGAGCAGCGCACGCCCTCAGCCACTCAGGCACAGATGGAGAACCACTGCTGCAGCCACTGTCCTCTGAGTCCTCCATGCACCTTCCCTGTGACGTCTCAGACACAGGAGAAACCACGGGTACCCAGGTTACGTTACAGGCATGGAATCTCAGTGGTGCAGGGAGCTGGAGCTCAAGCTGTCCTTGAACGCCACTATTTTACAGATAAGAGCAGAATCCATGAAGTGATATGCTTGAGATTACAAAGCCACCTATACAGGTATTAGCACGCTGGGATACAGAGGGCCTTTACTATGCAGCGTTCAGCAAGCAACTCTATTTCTGATGCTGTTACTGGCTTTTCTTGTAGAGAATTTCGTCTTATTAGAGGTTAGAAAAAGCAACCAGGGAACGACTACCATGAATTCAATTCCCAAATAGGAGGAATTGAGAGAAAATATCAGTAACCTTGGGAGAAAGCAACCATGTAGTTGTGAGCATCAGGGAAGGGCACTCTGCCAGAATCACAATCATACCCTGGACTTTGGGAAGACAGGCTCACAAACAATTTAAAGAAAGGAGGAGCATGATTCCATTACATTCCGAAAGGAAGACGTACGATCGCTGGAATTTGAAGACAAATGTCCAGAATCATGCAAAATGCTATTTATCGTTAAAAAGCCTTCAGTTATGCTGGAAAGAGGAAGAGAGGGGATCAAGGAAAGACATGTTTCAGTTTTGGGGTTGAAAAGCAACAGATAGCACTAGCATCTCTCAAACTGTCCACGTTCTACTAAAGCTCCGCGAACCACCAAGTTCCTTACAAAGAACGATAAACGCTATTTTCCCTGGTTTCAAATAC
>RJWJ010004750.1:0-73401 GCA_004363605.1 Indri indri | reverse complement strand
TTGAGGAGGGGGAGGGGGAGTGAGAATACAGGCCTGCTGGGGTAGGGAGAACTTGGATCCTGGTGTGTTACAGCACATAATCCTGGACTTTATTTGCTAATCACTGTCCTAATGTTATATTTTGCATGCTTATAGATAGTTCAGAAAGGGAAAAACAAATCAAAACTTGCATTGTTGCTGTTTTTAAAATGTTATGCTTTGAATTAAAAAAGTAAAATGTGCTCATAAAACCTCCAAGCAAAGCAGAGGAGTACAGATTCCTCCCCACTCCTCATTATTCCATCCTTCCTCTCAGAGGTAACTACTTTAAAATTTTCATGTATCTCTAACGACACATACATTATTTTATGTAAAAGAGATTATGATATCCATGCTTCTCTACAACTTATTTTCACTTAATATGCATGTCGTGGATGTTTCCCACGTCTGTACATTTGGACCCACTCCATCCAGTGACTACATAGTCTTCCATCGTGTGAAGTACCATAATTTGTTAAACAGTCTTCTAAGAATGGATGTTTAATTGGTTTTAAATTTGGCTTTGTTTTGTAATTATAGATAATGCTGTAATGACATCCTAAATATGAATAGTATATTCCTCAGTATGATATTGCTGAGTCAAAGTCAGTATTTAATGGCAACCTGCTCAGGCTTCCTGTCTGAGATGGATGAGGGGTAATTTTTTCTGCATTGTGGCTATTTTAGTTACCTTCCATCTAGGTATTAATCATATTTTACCTTGGCAGAGCACTGTAACATTTCCAAACACTGACCAATGTATGGATTGGTTTCATTACCCTTGCTTGAGATGAGGGTCTTAAGGTCCAGAGTGGCTCCCAACTTGGCTAAGCCTGGACCTTAACTGGGTCTCCTCATTCTGGCCCAGTGTTAATATCTCTGAAGGCAGAGAAGGGCCCTTGGAAATTATGGGTCCAGTGATAGGAAATGCTCTTCTTGCTTAATGCAAGGCTTTGCTGTGTCTTCCCTGTTCTGTAATTCTAAGTTGACTCCGAATCATTTGCTTCTTATTCAAGAAATCGTCAACAGTGTCTTCTGTTAATGCACGTAGACTTTTAATTGCAAAAGGACAACATGACACTTCATGTTTCTTTGTGTCAGTCATAAAGGAAGTATTTGGTAAAAGCTAGCTTTATCATCTCTTTGAGGCTGCTGCTTTCAGAAGGTACCCTTTATGTATTATGGCGTGCGCTGTATTGTCTGGAGAAACCAGAGAAGTCTCCTGACAGTATCGCTTGTCCTTACTGTCTCAGTGAAAGGAGAGGGTGAGTGGAAAAGAACGCTGGAGATTTATTCATTCATCTGTTCAGGAAATGCTAACTGAGCGCCTGCTGTGAGTCAGGCACTGTTCTCAGCTAATTCTGAAAGGTGCAGCCTCTGAAGTCCAGTGGATAGAGACAACAAGGGGCCCAGAAAGCTGGGAAACCAAGACGGCAGCCCACAGAATGGAGTCCTGCTAACTTCGCAGAGGGCCAGTTGATTTTGAATCGGCAGAGATCAAAGACAGGAGAGAGGTGTGAAATACCTCTCCCCATCTCTTCCTGTGTTACCTGGCACTGAAGGCCCAGCCCTACCTACCTTAGATTACCTAAATCTTTTGTTCTGTGCACAGTGTTTTGAGGAAGAAGAGTTGTCTTCATAGGCTGTCTTCACATTGATAAATCGGTCTTAATATCACAGAGCCGCCTATATTACCTATGTGTGGGAAACATACAAGGAGACACAAAGAGTAAGGTGTCGGGGAAGAGAGGAAAAGGGGAGAGAATGGCGAAGACATTTTGAGGTAACATGAAGCAAACATGTTGTCAGAGTAGACTTTAATGTCCTCTTTGCACCATTTCTTAAAGAATTGTGATAATTATCATCATGGGTGGCCAGCCCCATAATATATAATATTATATATATGATGTTATGTATATATATAATATTATAATATATAATATTCCTAATGTTCTAGAGCAGCGATCTACAGCCTTTTTGGCACCAGGGAGTGGTTTCATGGAAGACAACTTTTCCATGGATTGGGTGGGGGGCAGGGAGGGAGGTGGTGGGGTAAATACAGATGAAGCTTCCCTTGTTCTCTGCTCACCTCCTGCTGTGCAGCCTTGTCCTAACAGGCCACGGAGAGGTACCACTCCACAGCCCAGGGGTTGGGGACTGCAGTTCTAGGGAACCAAATAAAATATTTTTATGATAGATCACATGTCTAATTGAAATTGGGAACTTGTGAGTGATACATTACCTATAGGAAAACCCCTTGGTTTTCTGACATTGTTATATGGATATTTAGAATTAATCGTCTTTAGTGTCACTAGCTCAGAATGAATTATAGAATTGTAGAGTTCAGATAATTCATAATTCTTAAGCTCTCCTTCTGAGTCAAGCTTAATTGACTACAGAGTTTTCAGGAAGTTAGAGAAACATCCTTCATGGTACCTGTGTGGAGGCTGTGGTCATGGAAATTTTTTCATGTGTAGCTGACACCTTGGATATAATAAGTGTTAAATATTGCTTGAATAAAAATGTATTTTTAAAACTTAAATTGTAATGTCCACGATTTCCATGCAACTTAGAATCCTGATTCTAACAGTTATTGTGTGACTTTGGGCAAATCATTTAAATTTTCTAAGCCCCACTTTTTTCATTGATGAAAGGCCCTTATTTGTAAAATGAGCATAATAATGTTTATGGCACATGGGTCTTATTTCATTTTCATATTTACATGCACACTTATTAAAACTTTGTGTTTGCAGAGATAAGGGCTACATAGCAGGCTTGTTGAGAGGGATAAATAAGATAACAAACATAAACTTCCTTTACAACACTCCAGCACCAGGCAGTTGCTCAATATTACTGTTACTATGATTCTCATTATTATCAAATACTATAAACATAAATAAAATATAGGACCCAGGAATGGAATGGATTTTACTTCTGTTTGTTCAAATTGTGACATGCTCATAGGCTAAATTTTGAGAAACAAGGAGGAAACTTGAAGCGTTCATTTACCGTGTATTTTTAAAGTATTTTAGTGTCTTTATTTCAGTGCTCACTCTGTGCCAGGCACTCTTCTGGGTGCTGAGGATAGAAGAGTTTTATAGAAGTAGACATAGTTTTAGTTTTTATAATATTATAAAAGTAGACATAGAATTGCTTTTTATGGAATTAACAGCTTAAGGGAGAATACAGATAATTAGCATAAGAAGTGTGATTATGGGGGAGAATGTGGGGTTCTATGCAAGACATAGGAAGGGCCGTGGGTTCTGTTGAAGGGAGTCTGGGAATGTTCTGTTCCCATGAAGGAAGCATCACTAGACTGAGACCATCAAGCTTAGGAGGACGTGGACAGGTGGACAGCGGAGGTGTGCAAGGCACAGAGAAGAGCCCTGGTGCAGAGATTGAGAGGATTGGGTGTTGTCATTGGAGAGATGAGCAGGGTTTGGTCCTGCAGGACCATGGCTACCAGATTTGGACTCTGTCCTGAGGGCAGGGCCCTGGCGCGACCAAACTGCTGCTTTAGAAACACAAGGGCTTTAATGGAGGGAGCAATTGGACAGGGTAGGAAGAATAGCGGGGACCCACTGGGGGCTCCACAGGGGTCTGGGTGGTCTAGGCTGGGCATGGTAGTGCAGAAGGAGAGAACTGGATGGATTTGAGTGGCATTTAGGGAGTAGAGTTCACAGGCCTAGGGGATTGATTGGATGTGTGTGACGGGGTGGTGTGGGGAACTACTGAGTCAAGATGATGCCCAGGTTTCTGACTTGAACTGCTAGGCGGGGAGCAGTTCTGTCCCCTGACACAGGCAGCATGCAGAGGCCAGGCCGTGTGCTGGTGAGCTGGGCGTGGACTTGCAGGCTGGGTGTGTCTGTGGGAAACCTGACTTGAGAAGGCCATATGGGTAGTTGGATAAATGGATCTGTAGCTGAGAAGAGAGATTTGGGTGGGTCTTGGAGCCTCGTACAGCATCAACATAAAGATGGCACCTGAAGGGGAGGAATGAATGACATCCCCCAGGAAGACTGTCTTGTAGGAAGAGGCCAGGTTTTGCACAGAACCCTGAGGGGCATAGGAAGGGAACATCCCTAGCAGAATCGGGAGAGCAGGAGAGGCAGGAGGGAGAGCAGGGAAGGAAGCCTCTCAGAGGCAGTGTTAGCCTTGAGGGAGGTGGGGCCGTGGAAAGTATCCATGGGTCACCCCCTGAGGAAGTTGAAACCTGGCTGTGAAGAGCAGAACCAGATTGCATGTTTGGGCAAACCAGGAATTGGAGAGAGGCGGTGAGTGGAGATGGCTCTGCAGAAAACCGTGGCTGATAGGAGAAGGAGCCAAGGGCAAGAAGAGGATCAGCGAGGGCTTGTCCTGGGAGGGGGCCTAGAACAGGTTTATTTGCCAATGAGAAAAACCAGTTGGGACCAAGATGGTGAGCAAACAGGAGAAAGCAGCATCTATGGGGAGGTGGGAGTTGGGAGGAGGCCTCAGAGCCCAGGTGGGAGAGTGACGCTGGGGAGCAGGAGGACCCCTGAGCGGAGGAAAGGGTGTGAAGGCTCTGGTGGTTGGGCTGTGGGGAAGGGTTGGAGGAGGGGAGGTTGAGAGGGCATCTGCCCACTGGCTTTGGCTCCTCCGTGACTGAGGAACAGAGCCCCCAATCTCATTCCCTGATTCTGAGGAACAGTGATCTCAGGGGCACCTCCTCTCAGGGGATGTCCCTGTCCTTTTTCAAATACTGAAGATTTTTACTGTTTTCTCTATTCTCTGTCCTCTTCACCCACCGAGACTTCTAGCTAAACTGACAAACTGCCCTGTACCCAAACAGGTCATTCTCATCTTCAAAACACGGTCTGTTTCCCTCTTTGGTAAATTAGTATATTCTAGTAGTTTCCACTTGGGTTGTCTACATGGCCTGATTCTTGGCCTGCTAGGTTGATTAGATATCAGAGGGTATTTGGGGCCATGCATATCCTTTTAATCTTACCTTCTGTTAAAGTCAGCTCTATTTGTTTTCATTCTAGCCTGGGGCTGGTTCTGTACCTCCCAGGTAAATTAATTCAGTTCGACAGATAGCAGTAGTCCAAGCTGTCTCTTACTCCTCAGGAATCCCATTTCAACCAGTTAGTGCCTATCTCCTTAGTGGTTCTGGGAAGAAAAGAAATTGGGTTGGACTCAGAAGAACATGAGCTGTTCTTTAAGGGTTAACATTCAGGGTCTCTGGGCTTTCTGTGTAAGGAAGTTAAATGAGAGGACCCGGACACCCTCCTGCCCTCTGACTTAAGGCACGAGACCATGACCCTGAGTGGCCACAACGGGGATTATATGGAAGGGCAGCATGGTTAAAACGTAGGCATGCTGTAAAATATGACACATCATGTATATGGGTTTTAAAATTCTTTGGAAACTGATGCTGTAAAGCGAAAACAAAATTTAACCGAGCATTTGGTGGAGGAAACATAATTTATTGGCTCTACCATGTAAAGCCCTGGAGTAAGCATCCTTCTCATCACAGACACCTGTGATTGATGACAGTTCTGTGCTGCTGCCAGGCAGTGAGCTCTTTGAAATAGCATAGTAGGGACTTTGCAAGTGGGTCTCATTTGGTTAAGTTACTGCCTTTGTGAGGCTCTGCTGCATCTTTATATTCTACCAAGGAGAAGATGGTAAATCAGAGTAATTGCTTCATCCCAAGGCACTTTTATATTGTAAAGGAAAAAGGTCCTGTTAAGAAACTCAAATTAACTTCTGCTGTTTATACTGTATGGAAAGACTCTGAAAGCTGCTTGTCATACAGCCTGGCAGTTTATTTATCATGGAACAATTCCATCAGAGCCTGACACTTGTTCTCATGGCACCAAGACTTAGGATCCCCCAGGAAAAGCATTTAACCCTTGGAAATGCAAAGCTGTCATTTATGTGTCATCTCTCTAAAACCCACTGGAGTATATTTATGAGAGAGATTTGAAACAGTCGTCATTTCCACTGAGTTAGAAATGGAACTTGGGACTCAGTAAATGATCAGTAAAAAACTGATAAGTGTCCAATACTAGGTTGCAGCAACGGCTCAACTATGCTAATTCTATTATAAAATGCATTTAATGTGGTATTTTGTAATTCTTAAGAAATTTAGTATACAGAATTCCACACTTAAAAACTGATGAAATAGGGGAATAAATTTACCTCACAGCTCTTCAAATTCGCTGTTTGAAAAAATTCAGGCACTGGGAGTATTAGTTAATTGCTGGTGCTGTCTCATTTGAATTGGGTTTCTTAGTTATAGGTTTTTAGAAGAATTCTTAAAGTTAACCTATACCAACCAAGAAAGCTTCGCAGCTCTTAGAAGAACGAACTGACATAGTCATGATCTGAAAATTAACACCCTTCTGCCTACCATTTACTAACAAAGGATGAGGTACCATTTGTCAAAGCTTGTCAGTGAGCAGTTCCCCGGGGAGCCCATGGAGCAGAGTCTAAGAATTCGGTCTCTGGTGCCAGACTGCCTGGCTTCGCATCTAAGCAATGCCGCTCACTGGCTGTAGGACTTGGACAAGTTAGTTAACCTCAGAGCCTCTTGTTTCTTCACTGGTAAATGGGGATAATGTCTCTTGGGGTTTTAAAGAGTATTAAATGAAATAATGCATGTAAAATCCATGTAGAGGAGTAGTTATTAGCAAAATCTAACATGGGCCAGAGGGATCTGGGAAGATAACACAGATTATCCAAAAATTATTTGGGATATTTGTGGGCCGAATTTGTCTCTGGGTGTTTGTTACTTTGTGACTCCCTGTTGTGCCATAGCTTCCCAGAAGGTGTGGCACAGGAGAAGTGAACATGGCACACACCACCTCAGTCTCATTGTGGTTGAACAGGTCGGCAGACGAGGGGAGAGGTCTGTAAATGCTCCCAGAAGGTATTTTCAAGATGAAAGTAAGATTGAGGTAACCTTTGCGGTCAGAGACAAACAAGTAAAAGGTCGGACTGACCTTTTTGAGGAGTCCATGGTAGAAATAATACCTGGGGGAGGGGGTCTCATACCTATAAAGCTGATGGTGAGCCAGTGGTTAATGCTGTTGGGGGAAAACAGAGTGAACAGGCATGGGGACTGAAATTACTTGACTCAAAAAGAAAACTCCAGTGTGTGAGCAGGGGCGTAGCGATGTTCTTCAGGATTCAAGGGTTTGTTATATGCCCTGTTGACCGGTTCCCACTCCCCAGCAGGTCTTTAAGCACCATCGCCTTCACCACTTTCACTGCCACCAATATTACCTCCCTCACTCCCATCATCATTCCAACCTTTCCACCATCATCACCACCATCATCATCACTATCATTATTACCACCACCACCATCATCAACATCGAACAGCCACAACAACTCAGGGCCTTGAAGGACTCCAGCTGGGAGATTCTGGCCTCTTTGCCAAGCTCTGCCTCCATTTTCACCTTCTCTCCGAGTTGCTTCTGTCCCCTGCTCACTCCCTGGCCACCTTTCTTCCTTTCAGCCCTCAAACTCTGTCTATAGACTAAGAAGGGTGTTTGCAAGGACACTTCAACACCCTTGCTTTTCTCTAAGAAAGAAATACTGATCTTTTATCATTTGCTTTATAAATAACAAGAGATGTTAATTAGTTTGACTCATTAAGTTTAAAACAATTGTTACAATTTTGGAGTGTTTGATTAAATTTTGTTAATTATACACAGTTGCTTATGTTGCTGCTCTGGAGAGCGAGAGAGTTTCTCGGGAACATTATTCTCCTCTCCTCCTTGTGCCTGTTCTTCCCGCTTGCCCTGGTGGTGCCAGTCCATGCCCAGGGGACATGTTAGCATGTTGTCCCAGGACTTGAAGTGTCTGAAGAGATTGTCTTCTCTGTGGCCAGGCTGCTCAGGGCCAGCCCTGATGCACACTGTAAAGAAGGGGAGAGTGTTTCTCTGTATTTCCTCCGTGTCCACCTTTCACTCATTCACTCCAAACCAAATGTGCTTTCAGGAAGGGATCAGAAGAGCCTAGTTAGAGGGAGGTAGCAGTGACAGGGTAGCAGTGGCACACCAAAGAAATGAACTTTAAATGGGGAGTTGCAGCTTGTCAAAGAAGAAAGGTGGTGTAGGGAGGGTAAAGGTCCCTTCCTCTGAATGCTCTTAAAGGCCATTTAATGGTTATGTATCTTGTCCCTTCCCTCTCCTCCACTTGCCCTTTGCTCAAGACCCAGCTCAAAGCTGATCTCCCACTGGAACCATCCTAATGCCCTGTGCTCCCTCTGCAGTGCCCTGCGGAGGAATGCTGCCCACTTGCCTGCTTAGGAATGGGTCCCCTCCTCCTCCTCCCACTTCTCCTCACCCTAGACTGTTAGCATCTCAGCAGCAGCGTAGCTCAGTTATAGCCCTGGCGGTCTCCTAGCATCTGACACAGTGGCATTCAGGAAGTGCTATTGGATTAAATCCAATTGTATTCCTGCTATTGGAGAAGGATAATAGTTTTTAAACATGGATAATATGATAACTTTCTCCAAAAGATAGGTAAGAGGTTGTTAATTCTCTACTCCTTGAATTCACTTGTTTCTTAGACCCCAATCCTGAGACATACCAGCTGGTTGGATAATTTTTTTTTTTATAAGAATAAAACACTGGCTGGGTGAGGTGGCTCACACCTGTAATGCTAGCACTCTGGGAGGTCAAGGCGGGAGGATCGCTTCAGCTCAGGAGTTTGAGATGAGGCTGAGTGAGAACAACACCCCATCTCTACTTAAAGTAGAAAAATTAGCTGGGCGTGGTGGTGCACGCCTGTAGTCCCAGCTACTTGGGAGGCTGGGGTAGGAGGATCGCTTGAGCCCAGGAGTTTGAAGTTGCAGGGAGCTATGATGACGCCACTGCACTCTAGCATGGGCAACAGAGTGAGACTCTATCTCAAAAAAAAAAAAAAAAAAAAAAAAAGAAACACTGACTATTCTAGTCAGGGGGTGCAATTGGCTTCATATACCCTTGGCTGAAAGTCTCCTCCATGGGAAATACAGTTTGTTTGGGGTGAGCGTTCAGGTTTCAGCCAGCCATGCATGGGTGACTGCGGGAGGGAGGAGCAGTCCCTCCTGGCCCCCTGGGTCTGCTGGGTCAGCCTGGGGCTCAGCTGGAGGGGCGGGGTATCCTGGCCCCGGCACCTTTCCCTGCAGTGGGGCAGCCTGTGGAGAGATTGGAGTAGGCTGATGAGTGGCTAGCACCTGATGGAAATGGTGATGCCATCAGCCCTAGCTTGCTGACTTTAGAATCCATCATGTCTTTATTCACTCATCTGTCCTCTATCCCGCAATTCTAGGTTACATGGATCTGCTTTGTGTGTGTGCTGTGGAAAGGAACTGATTTTGTCTTTTGTTGTTTGGGGGCTGTAAAAATTTATAATAGTTAAGACTTTATTCTAGAATTCTCCTCGTGGTTCTCTCTGAATGGGAAATAGCTTCCCTCTGTTTCATTTGTTTCTGTTTTGCTTCTGTGGTGCTCATGCTCACTGTTCGTTACTACTGGGCTTGCAGACGTCAGGGTTTAGCAGGTGTGGCCACTCCTGGCTCCCGGGTGGCTCCTCTTCTCTGGGTAGAGCTGAGTAAAGTACTTTGGACATTGCTGTTCCTTCTGCATGATGTCTCTTTATGACATTGTTTTGATGATCAAACTTTTATCCTAAGTTCCTTGATCTTCAAAAAAATTGACTTACTAGTAATATTCACTATCACTGTCTTTCTGCAGTGGGCATTGTAAGGATAATTAAGGGACATATAGGTGAAATGTTTTGAGCTCAGTGGAAGGGAGAAACCATCAAGATCGTAAGTATTACTATTATTTAGTTTCATAGTATTACCATATGATCAAGAATAATTTTGGAAATGATAATTTCGTGTTTGGACATTTATTCCTGCTTAACCATCGTAATTGGCTTTGGCTTGAGTCCTACAAACAAATAAATGGGAAATGATCAAAAATGTTTTTACTACATTTTTTGTTTGCTGTTTTTTTTTTCAATTCTAAAAATAAATAAGTCTTTTAAAATGAGCTGATTAAAAAGGTTCATTTTCGGGGAATGTTAAGCATCTGCAATAAATAATAAATAATATTGTAGCAGTTGGCTGCCTCCACTTTCATGCAAAATAAATAAATACATTTGGTGACATACATTTGAGGAATGTGATTCTTGTAATTTTTGTGGAAATAAGGAGCAACTTTACAGATGATAAAGATTTTACCATCTGCTAGTAACAAAGAAACATAGCTCTTAACACGCGGCGCTTACTGAGTTTAATGTATATATACTGGCACGCCAGGAATTGGAATTCTCTAAAACTTAAGCCAGCCATCCCCAGGGAAGCTGACCTGACTTTCAGCATGTCAGGGGAAAGGTTTCTTTGTTTCTAAAGCATATGGCATGGTCTTCACATTGCTCAGATGGCAGAGGAGTGAAGAGGGCTGAGCTTTCATGGTGAGAGATGAAGAGAAATGCACTCTGTAGGCTTGTGAGTACCTGCACAATTTTCACTTGTAATTAGAATGGTGGACTCACTGTTGAGAAGCTACTGTCTTTATGAGTCAAAACATTTAGTGTTGGTGGAAAGGTGAAAGTTCAGATGCTTGGGGAGATAATGGTGGGGGGTGGGAAGTCCAGCCTTTCTTTTACAATGACATCTGCTTTAAGCAGGTGACGTTTTAGCTCCCTAGGCATGAAATGTCAGGTGGGGGGTTTTGGTTCTAGTTCAGGAGAAGGAGTGTGTGGGTTACCTGTAAGAAGGAATTAATACTCAGTGAAGGCTACAGAACTGCCTACTAAGGAAGAAGGAGAAGACGAAAGGGAAGGCATCTAAGAAGCATTGCCTCTCTTTTTGAGTTTCCTTTACTCTCCTTCGAAGAAGTGGGATGATTGTCATTGTGGGTCATTCTGGCTTCACCTAATGGTGTGGATGCATGGCCACAAGCATTACGGCGGTCCCGTAAAAAGATGGCCAGTGCATTTCTATTGGTAGATTATGGGTAAGCAGTCCCGAGGGTGTTTAATCCTTCTAAGTATTAGAAGCCATAGGCTGGGTATGCAGGCAGAACCTCATTAGTGAATTTTATCTACCAGTGGTTTACATCTTGGAGTGCTTTAGGGTATCTTCAGTCTTAAAGGGGTTGGGGAATGAGGCAGGTTTAGTCAAAGAGGAGCAGCTTCCCTCTTACCTCCTACTTCTCCAAATTGTGATATAACCCTTAATCCCAGACTGTGGAAATGTATCGAGTCTACCTAATTGATTTTGGCTTTTATCCTGTTGCCTTCGTCTTAAACATCTAAGCCGTGTTGACAATCAGTAGTGTTTGGAAATTTGTCTTCATTGCTGTGCTCTATTACTGTCCTTCCCTTTTCCTTCCCGCCTCTGATTTTGACCTCTTTGGACCCTGGTGTTCTTGTGTCCTTTCCCCTTGGCCTTTGGAAAAAATGATGACAAACTCATGCACGCTAAGATACTAAAGGCTGATCAGGTTTAAAGTGTTTTCCCTTCTTGTGGTGTTTATATTTCTTGCAGGGGCGAAGACATCTTAAACCAGAGGAATGACTCACTAGTTGTGGAATTTCAGTCTTCAGCCAGCAGATGCAGGAGGTATTATTCTGGGTATGGGGGCCTTCTCAGAAGCCCAGACATCATCCTAAATGACCACCTGCCTGCTCCATCCTACATAAGGCCATTTTGTGCATCACACCAGTCTTATATATTTAGTTGGCTTGACCTGACTGAGGGCAGCAAGCATGTCTGTGGCAGTCTCTATATGAAGTTCAGCACCGTAGGTGCTTCACAGAATGTTCTACCTACTGGAAAGGGGAAGAGCTGTGATGCATGCAATGCAAGCTTATTTTTTTTTACTTTTTAAATTTTTTTTTTTTTTTTTTTTACTTTTTACTGCAAATGTTGACATTGGTCCAAAAGTTAGAAGTTCAAAGTAAAATTAGAATTCTCCTGTTGGTTAAAGCCCCCACTTCATGCCCATCCATAGCATGAGTCATGTGTCCTCAGAGCAGTCTCCATTTGAAATGCGTGGAATGTTCGTGAAAGCTGGTGTTTCATATCGCAGATGTCTGCAAGCAAGGCAGGGCCGTCATATCCTCTCCTTTGAACGTGCAGCCTGGTTCTGCAAATAGAGAGTGTCATTCCCATCTTGTGCCTCCCTTATGCTGGTGACTGTCACCACAGTCAACCCAGAGAGTTCTTAGTGATGCCGATGTCAGAGCTTGGAGCCTCTCAGTTGGTAGATGATTCCGGAGGCTGCAGCCCTCCTTTATATGAAGGTCACTGTTGGACTCCCAAATCTAATAACTTTGGGTAATGTACTAAGGATGAATTAAAATGCTAATAGGCTACATGTTCTGGATATTTTAACATTCCCTAATCTTAAATTTAAATTAAACGCCTTAGGTGCTGTGGCAGCCTTGCCAGAAGCATGTTTAGCATCACCCCTTAGACAGTGAATTTAAAGTGCAGTCTGGCCACACCAGGAGAGCTAGGATAAGCAGTGTTTATTTTACAATAATCGTTTTTGTGTCCCCTACAGCTACATGACACAAATACTCTCTCTTTTACTAAAGATAGCTATTTAGCTTTTAAAAAAATCACAATTTTTATAAGTTACTTTGAGGCCACAGATCCTTTTATTATTAACAATATTTTAATAGCAATACATTAGATTTTGTGGTACCCAAAGCTATTCCACTTTTATAGATTACCTTCACATTTAAACCTTATAACAACACCATAAAACACCCCTAGTTTATAAGAAAGACACTGGTGATAGAGAGACTAAATGGCTTTTCCGCTGTCACTTGGCTGGTCAGGGAAGAACACGCAGTTAGCAGTCGGTGTTCTGGCTCTCAGCTCAGCATCTGCCCACTAGACCAAGGGGGACTCTAAGCATAGTGATGGCAAGATCATTTAAGCTACATGCTTCTGCTGGGAATTGGCTCATTTTAAGGGATGTGTTAGTTCTTTCTGATTGGTAGTGTTAGTTCTATTGTCTACACTGAGGCCAGATTTCTTTATCTGGGGACCAAAAAAACCCCACGTGTATTTCCTTCCCTCACTAAACAGGTCACTTCCTCATCACTAGTTGAATTAGCCCCTTTATTTTCTCCTTATTAGCGGGAAGGAACGCTTTATTTCTTCCTTAGTTCTTCCAGTTATGTGGTGTCTGGCCACTTCATAATTGTATTTTGGGAGAATAGATATTAATTTTCTTCAACAAAAAGGCCGAGTTCCTTGATGACACAACGTAATTCAATTTCCGTTCGCTCCCTTCATTGCCTGCACCCCTTCCTCCTGGCACATTTTTCATAGTTAGGAAGAGTGATGGTGTCAGATATATCAGAAGGAAGAATTGATTCAGTAGTCGTTTGACGACTTGACTGATTAACAGAGATCAGAAGAAGCCTCATAACTGTGAAAACCACTGCAGCATGGAGTTTTAACAGCTCTTTAGGGAGCTAGTTAATGAAAGAATCACTACAGAAACACAGCCATGCAAAAAGAAAAAGAATAGGAGCATTCCCATATAACACTCAGAGGCTGTGTCACAAGAGGAAATATGCTCGTAATTTCTATTTACACATCACTGTAATTACCGTCTGCCTTAAGATTACTTTCAGTCTTCCCCTGTCAAAGTTGCTTAGATAGTTCCTCTTTCACATACCAGGAAGAGAAATCTAGCACTGGTTGGAACTCGTCCTAAGGGGTTTTTTTTTTTTTTCCCCCTCCTGAAGAATGTAATTTTCAGATGCTGGAGCACGCACTGCCTGATTAGACTGGCTTTAATCTGCTCCATGCTCTTGTTACCATCACCATTCGTCCTGGAACCAGACTTCTGTGCTCAGTTGAATGTTGCATTGGGCTTTACCCTTTAATTTTTTTGTGTGTGGTTGTTCTCTTTTCTTTCTCTTGATACAGTGTCTATGAACCAGATAGAAATGCATTACGGAGGAAAGAACGGGAAAGAAGAAATCAGGAAACGCAGCAGGATGATGGCACATTTAATTCCAGCTACTCTCTCTTCAGTGAGCCTTACAAGGTAGATGGTTTTCAGCTGTTCACCTGCAGCCTCGCTCATACCCTAACTCCCTGTGATGGCGTCTTGACTGGAAGAGTTGACCCACCAAACTGCAGTTTGTTTTCTGCCTGTTCAGCCCAGGGAAGACAGCTCAGCTGCTAAGTATGGGGTCTTCGCCCGCAAATCTTGGTGTCTAGTTCACATGTCTTTACTGGCTACTCCCTTAGTAAAATGTAACTTTTGGTTAATATTGAGATCTGTTCGCTGTGATTTTTATCAATATTAGACTTCATCTCTGCATTGACATTTCAAAGTCAATGCCATTTGTTATGTTTCCTAAGCTCTTAGGAAACAAACATGGATCATCCTAAGATCAGGGTACCTATTAGGGCTAAAGAGAAAGAAACTGTAAGATTATCTCTCATTTTTACCAAAGGCCTGAAATATATAACCTTGTCTTCCAAAATGAAACATCTTCCTGGATTTCACTAATATCTTAGAGCTACATGGAGCTAAGGGCCGTTCAGCCTGGTAGCTTCTTGCACATTTAGTGCCATGTTCCATTTAAATGTCACCTGGACTTCTCTTTCCTGTCACTCTGGGTTTCTGACAAGAATAATTATATATTTAGAAATTGGAAGCAGACCAATCCTGAGCCAAATCTGAATTTTCAAGGAAAGCTTCCAGTGGGACTACAAATAAGCAAAGAAAATACAGTCCTGGAAAGACTTAATCCAGACCATTTTGTGAAGTGGCAGTAATAAATTTTCTGATTTCCAGGTAATATGTTTTAGGTGCAACACAATACCAAGGAGAGATTCCTTTTTTAATGTACCCTAAGGCCATTCCAGGTTTCCAGTTCTGGTGTGATGCCGAGTGCTGACAGACGTCTTCAGAGACAATAAGGATTTTGATTTCATCTATCAGCTCTCATTCCGACTGTGGCAACCCTGCTCTGTGATTGATAAGGACACCTGTCTTTTATTTCCCATGTTTCTCTTGTCTCTAACAATACTGTGGATGTGTTTTTCTTTCTCCAGACTAACAAGGGGGATGAGCTCTCCAATCGGATCCAGAATACTTTAGGCAATTATGATGAAATGAAAGACTTTTTAACTGATAGATCCAATCAGAGTCATCTCGTTGGCGTTCCCAAACCTGGAGTTCCTCAGACTCCTGTGAACAAGATCGATGAACATTTTGTTGCAGATTCAAGAGCCCAGACCCAGCCCTCGTCTATCTGTAGCACTGCATCTTCCACACCAGCAGCTGTCCCCGTGCAGCAGAGCAAGAGAGGCACCATGGGCTGGCAGAAGACTGGGCACCCTCCATCCGATGGCCAACAGAGAGCAAGTAAGCACAGGCACACAGGCACAAATCTGCTAACCCAAAGAACCATAATAAAAAACTTAATCACTGTGTATTCAGCCCCTCATCCTCATCTTCCTCTTCTTCTTCTTCCTTCAACTCAGCGCAACAGGGCTCTCTCAGGACCTTGCTTGGAGATGGTGTTGGCAGACAGCAGCCGCGGGCCAAACAAGTGTGCAATGTGGAGGTAGGTCTTCAGACCCAGGAAAGGCCACCTGCCATGGCAGCTAAGCACAGCAGTGGTGGACACTGTGTTCAGAACTTTCCTCCATCCTTGGCTTCAAAACCCAGCCTGGTCCAGCAGAAACCGACCGCATATGTGCGGCCCATGGACGGCCAAGACCAGGCTCCTGATGAATCTCCTAAGCTTAAGTCGTCTACGGAAACCAGTGTGCACTGCACATCATACAGGGGCGTCCCAGCCAGCAAGCCGGAGTTGGCCAGAGCCAAGGCCAAGCTTTCCAAGTTCAGCATCCCCAAGCAAGGAGAGGTGAGTCTTTTCTCAGTACCATTTATATGCAGCTAAGTAGTCATGAGTGACTGCTTGACTATTGTAAATTCAATTTCCATGTTTCTTTTTTCCAGTGACATGGCAGACTTCCTGTGGTAGGATTTGTAGCAATCACTTAAAGGGGGAGGCAGACATATGTAGTGATTTCTTAAAATCTCAAATTTATTATACTTAGAATTTTTAAAGTACCAATAAATGCAGTTCTCTGTGCGTGCATGTGTGTGTATGTATTAGTTAAGGAAGGAATGCCTCCTTCAGTATAGTTCAAGGGGTTTTCTTGTGAACAACTACTGTTGACTGAGGTATGTTATATATTAGAAATAAAAGCCCTTCAAAGGCTATAATTTTTAATACTTTACTAAAGAGGTAAAATTTTCATGCAAAGGAGTTCAGAAATTCTTTTAATATTTTCATGTTTTGAAATATTCCAGGACAAACTTTACAAAGTAAACCTAATAATTTCTAAAGTAATTGTTTAAATGATTTAATATTGAATATGGTAAATATTGAAATATGTCAGATATCCCGTCCTGTTTCATACTATATTCCAAATTGATGATGGTTATAAAGAACACATGAAGAAGAAATAGGACTGTGCACATTTTTGTTGTTTTGCTGTGATACAGTATATTAACTAAAATACAGTGTGAATTCTAGAACATTATGCTTAGGAGCTGCTTATTTTATTTTTCTTTTTGACATGTTCTTTAAAGACAGTAAGAGTGTGGCCAGAATATTCTTTGTATCTTCATTTAATAACCAAATGAATAAATGATTTGAAATCTTTTGTTCTATTTCTGACAATGTTGAGGTTAAACATTTCTGAACTGTCATCTCAGAAATCACCATAGACCAATTGGGAGATCAATATACCACCCTTAGAGAAGACATCTTTTTCATACTATGAGATGTTTATACTAGTTTTATTGAGGAAATAAAGTGACATGTATACTAGTAACTTCTTTTGATTGCACATTTATGATGGATTCTAGAAAATGTTTATTATGAATTAATGGAAGCAACAGGTTATTTCTATAAGCATTTATTGTTGTAAAAGTTTGTAGGAAACACACAAATATCATCTTACAAAACTGAATTCATTAAGCACTTTGATTTTTGTTATCATCATCAAATGACCAGTACTGGCAAATAAAAGCATGGCTTATCCTTGAACAGTGCTGACTAACTTTTACAACTACCAGGAATTCCTTTATAATTTTAATCCCAATTGACTTATTTATTTATTTACATTTTAATTTTTATAGATTTAGGGGGTGTAAGTGCAGATTTTTACATGAATATATTGCACAGTGGTGAAATCTGGGCTTTTAGTTTACCCGTCACATGAATAGTGCACATTGTACCCAACAGATAATTTTTCATCCCTCACCCCCCTCCCACCCTCCCACCTTTTGGAGTCTCCAGTGTCTATTATTTCACTTTGTATATCAATACATATCCATTGTTTAGCTTCCACTTATAAGCGAGAACATGTGGTATTTGATTTTCCATTCCTGAGTTACTTCACTTAGGATAATGGCCTCCAGTTCCATTCAAATCATGTCTTTTTACTACAAAAGACATGATTTCATTTTTTATGCTCGAGTAGTATTCCACAGTGTGTGTGTGTGTGTGTGTGTGTGTGTGTGTATGTATGTGTGTATCACATTTTCTTTATCAAATCGTCTGTTGATGGACACTTAGGTTGATTCCATATCTTTGCTATTGTGAATAGTGCCGCGATAAACATATGAGTGCAGGTATCTTTTAGATACGATGATTTCTTTTCCTTTGGGTAGATACACAGTAGTGGGACTGCTGGATGAAATGGTAGATCTGTTTTTAGTTCTTTGAGAAGTCTCCCATACTATTTTCCATAGAGGTTGTACTAATTTACATTCCCACCAACAGTGTGTATGTGTTCCCTTTTCTCTGCATCGTCACCAACACCTATTGTTTATTGACTTTTTAACAATGGCCATTCTGACTAGAGTAAGATGGTATCTGCACAGCAAAAGAAATAATCAACAGAGCAAATAGAAAACCTATAGAATGGAAAAAAATATTTCCAAAGTATGCATCTGACAAAGGGCTGACATCCAGAATCTACAATGAACTCAAAAACTCAGTAAGAAAAAAACAACACCATTAAAAAGTGGGCAAAGGACATGAACAGACATTTTTTAAAAGAAGACACACAAATGACCAGAAAACATGAAAAAATGCTCAACATTATAACCATCATAGAAGTGTAAATTAAAACCATAATGAGATACCAATTGACTTCTTGTTAAAATAATTTTTAGCTACCAAAGAAAATTCAAATTTATTAGGTAATGATTTACTTGTTTATTTCTTTTGGAATTCAGTGAGTTGATAAAACTCTGGTTAAAAGGAGAAAATGACTTTTTGATTTGCCACTACAGCCTTATGCAGGTAACTGTGCAGTTTTTATGAGGCTTTTGGGTATGTCATTAATAACTTGGACACTTTCAGAATGCCCTTTGAGGACTCCAGATTGGAAATGACATGTTGTGTACTAGTATTTGGTCATCCTCAAAAGAGGGACACCTGAGACCGAGAGTCATACTGAGAGAAATTAGAGATTTTATATATAGAAAGTGTTCCATTTCCCCTGCAGGTGATGACGTTGAACTAGGAAGCCTACTCTCTTTAGGAGGCCAATCTTGCTTTAATAGAGGACAAATAAGAGAAGGTTTGTAGCACAAAGTTATAATTGGTGGGTTTTTGTTGGCAGGGGGAGATGCAGTCTTTATTTTACTAAAAAGCATTCCATGTTAGCAAAATTATGGTTTGAATCTTGTACCACTTATCTATGTAATCTGCCCACTACCACAAGAAGAAAATGACTCACAGTTAGCATCAGAATAGTATCTGTAAGTTACTTTTCCTGCCCTTCAAACTCAAAGGATTTGGGGGCAGTTTTTGACAGTATTCTAAGAGGAGATTAAGAAGTACCCTTTTGCAAGTATATTGTTAAATATTTATAGGATATTCCTATAAAATCCACAGTCATAACATAGAAGCTTAAGAATTCTATCACTTAGATTTTACTTTTGAGGGGATATATGTTTTTATGTTTTAGAAGAAGGTAGAACAGTTTAATGTGATAAACAATTACAAAAATATTCATGCCAATGTTTTTTAATACAGATAACTGTCAGTATGAAAATGTTTTCTCAAAAGTACAGACATTAATTTCCAGTGAGGTGGAGAAGGTATTTTTTAGGGAAATTTTCAGAGAAAATGACCTGAAGGGAACTTGCCTTACTTGACTGTACTTTTTCAGGATGTTAGCTGTAGAGCAAGACTCATCACAGTGTGAACAATTTGGGGGCTGAAAGAAAGTGTTAGGTAAATATGACGTAAAAACAGTGGGGGCATGCAAAAATAGCTGTTTGGTATTGTGTAGGGACATTCCTCATAAGAAAGGAAATCAAATCGATGATTAGGTGCAATGTGATATGAGAAATTTAAAAAAATATACAAGATGTAATCTCTGCCTCTGAGAAATTTACATGAATTGAATAAATTAGACTCTAGCACATAGCATTTAATTTGCAGTTTCTCTCACAGTCCAAAGTAAATTTAAAATTGGCCTTCTAGCCTTAGGAAAATTCCCTCACCTTCATCATCTGTGTAGTAGAAAAATAATTCTGTGTTATTTTTAAAAATGGGGAAATTGTGAATCTCTTTCGCCTGATTTTACACTTCATAAACTCTTCATTCTTTTCCATACAACATCTGCACTCTATCTGCTGGCATGGCAAATTATTTGTTACAATTCTTTAGTCTTCAATAATAGGCAATTAGTGTAGAAAAATCCAGTGGAAGTTAAAGACCTCAAGAGAATTCCTTAACTGATACACCTGCCTCTTGGCTGGTTTTTTCCTGGCTCAGTTTGTGTTTAATGAAAAACATATTTTTGTTGTTATAGCTGAGTCTTTTATTCTCGATGCCACCCCTCATTAAGCGAGCCTCCCCGGGAATGCCACTTGGAAAGGTGTCTACTGTTAGGTGAGAAACAAGGGACTTAACGAATGGCCAAAGCATGCATTCTAGAATGTTCTAGGGCAGGGGATACTAAATTTTATTTCCAACTGAAGTGAATTATTTTTTGTTCATATACACCCACAAATTAATATTTTATACTCAGCATGTAATTCCAGATCCAAACATTGAGGATGGTTAACTAGAGGGGTAGATACAGGTTTTGTGGGACCTAAAATTTGTACAGACTTGTGGATCCTCTTTAGGAATAAAAGCATAGAAAAATATCTTATACTTGCAGTTTTTTCAAAAACATAACTGTGTTAACACACTCCTAGGGCCCCTCCTGGGGCCTTAGAAGCCCTGAAGCTTAAGCATCATTAACTCAACGGTGTATCTGTCTTTGGCTCATGGAATAATAAGAAATTATTATTGAAATGATCATTTTAGATTTGAAAAAAGTTCTTTATATTAGCCTCAAACTTGGTAGAATTTAAAAATACATATATATATATGCTAGGTGCTATGAGCAAGGCAAAAAATAGGACAGTACCATGAAACACCTGATACACAGAGCCATTGGAACAAAATACAGGTCTCATGGGACTTTGCAGCCAGTTTGTTTGGCAAGTTACAGCTTCAGCAGTGGTATTCCAAAACCTCACATTGTAGTTTTCTGTTTGCTATTAATTTAGTAAATAGTGGTGATTTGAAATCGCTATTGCAGAGGGCTCTGATGGCTGGAATGGAAGTCATTTGGCAAGCTAGGGAAGCAAAGGACACAAGTGGCTGCTGCCCATAGCTTAGTCAGGGATAAGGAAAGAGACAGCTACATTTGCATATCAGTCAATAGACTGTATGTTAGGAGTTTTAGTAGTGGTTGATAATTGATCCACAAGAAAAGAGAAACTGTTTATGATTGATCAGAATTTTATTTGTTAAGTAAATAGTTTAAGATCTATTGATAAATCATAGCATTTTCATGACGGGCATTTTAAAATCACCATGTATGCCACGAATTACAAGTAGAAAGATGAAGCACCATGATTCCACAAAATAGCTTCCTAGAAAAGCAATTAACTGATTTTTTTAAAAGTTCACAGAAGATTAATGATGTAGGCTTCCTATTTCCTGTCACTCTTGGTTACCTTCATATGAAAATGGATCTCTTCCAAATTAAAGTCGGCACCAGCCTGTCGGGCAAATAAGGCATCTGTAAAGCAATGTGTACATTACATATTCATGCCCGTCGAAATTTCTTAATTACATTTAAGATGTATAATGTTTTCCAATCGATGTATGCTATCTGGTTGCTCCTGGAAGAAACGAGGGTGTGTGGCAGGCCTGGAGACTCGGTTTCCCTCCCTGTTTTGGTCTCATTTTCCCCATCACCTCCATCCTCGCTCACCCATTGCAGTTGGAGGCCACGTCCTGTGGGACAGCGTGGCTTCGCCACAGCACTGACGGTTACACACTGCGCTTCTGCCTGTCCGCTCAATGGGCAACTCCGTACTCTTAGCGAGGACGTGGAGTACTTGCACTGCATTTGCTTAGCAGAGTGAAGACTCAAACTTTGATCTCAGATGCTGGCTGAAAGCACTTGTTTTCCATATTTTAGTTGGGTCATTCTGAAGGTCATAACGGAGGCTGGCAAGTGGAAATGTTTCCATATTTTTTAGTCCTTTCATGTTTAGCCAGTGGGGCCCTAAAATGTAGGGCACTTAATAACATAAAATAACCAGTTTTTATTGAGAAATTTGAAGAAAGCACATTAAAATATATCCTGTTGTGTGAAGGTGCTAGAGTTCTTTTCCCTTCCCTTTCTTCTCTGAGCTCCTTCAGATTTGTATTATAAAACCGGGTTTTCTAGCCCTAAGGGAGGGCAACTACCACTGATGGTGGAGGCATTGAGGGTGGGACCCGGAGGGAGGTTATTAGCAAGCCCACTTTATTTTCCCTGTTTTCTCAGTTCTCATAAAGCTTCCTCCCCCGGAGAGCATCAGAACAGATTACAGGGCTGCTTCCCCTTCAACTGCAGCCTTCTGTGTGCAGTGAAGCCACACCTGGAGCTAATCAAGGACCTGGCCTCTGTGTATAGAGTCTGTTGAAAAGGTGACGTGTGATCCAGCATCTCTCCCACTCTGAAGGAAGGTGTCACCATACAGTCTAATGAGAAAAGCCTCTACTCTTGTATCTTATCCATTTTGGGTCAGAAGTCACGTGCAGTATTTCAGATATATAGGAAAGAGGTAGAATGCTGTGGAACGATCATAGCTCCGGAGACCAGCAAGAACTGGGTTCAAGTCCTGGGTCTGCCACCTGTCGGCTGTGTGATTGGGAACAAGTAGTTTAACTCCCCTGGGCCTCAGTTTCCATATGCGTAAAGTGGAGAACATGATAATACCTTTTTGGCAGAGTTATTACAGGGAAGGTGTAAATGAGATATTAAAGTATGTAAAATGCTTAGCACAGTGACAATAGTAGTAAGTGTTTGGTAAATATTAGCTACATTACTATTATTTAAACACCTTTGAAACAAAAGCAAAATAGGAAAGTGAGTATATTATTGAGAGTGATTTTATGTGTGTATGTGTGAGCTACAAAGAGAGATGAAATTCTGACAGTTATTTTGTATTTATTTGTTAGAAATAACCGATACCTTGAAGACTAAGATTGTCCTGGATTAATATAACAAAGCCTTCGTGACATGATTCTCCCTTAATTAATGCCTAGTCCCCTCCTGAGATTTTATTCCCAAGTCTGGGATCACATTTCCTCTCTTTTTATGTGTAGTTTTTTTTTTTTTCTTGAACTATTATTATCTGTAGTGGAACGTATAACATGTGAGCTTTATTCCCATTTAAATGAAATACAAAATGAATAAGATTTGGGCTGAGGAAGAATATTAAAATTTTCAGGTAGTATTTAGAATGACTCATTGAAACAGTTCTATCTGAAGCCACAAAGTATTAAATAGCATGTTTAATTGGGCCGAGCAGTGGAATCACTTATCTCCACATGATTAACCAGCATTAGCAATACATTTATAGTAGATGAAAATGGAGTCTCCCTGGTGCTATTTGCAGATCCTGTTTCGTAGACACACATGTGACAGGCAGCCCAGTGACCACCCCTGGACGCTCCAGTTGTTCTGTTTTGACTAAAGATCAGGCTTTAGGACCAACAGATGCTTTCAGAAGTGATACTGCCTAGGACTCATCTCCTTGCCATAATTGGCTGAGTTCTAGGGCAGAATGAGGAGTGTGGTTTCTGGAGCTACATTGTCTGAATTTCTCTCCCTCCGGTTGCCTTATCTGTGGCGTGGAATCATGATAGAACCTATCAGTAGCATTTTTATGACCATTAAATGAGTTAATACTTGTTCAGTGCTTAGAACAGTGGCTGGCACACAGTAAGCACTCAATAAAAATCTACACAAATAATAATTATTATAATGATTTATAGCAGCTCTCTTTGCTTCCCATTTACGTTCTCACATGCCTGACTCTGGACGGCTTGACAGCTCTGAATCTGGAAACTGAGATGAGGTGGATGAATTTCACTAGAGCGTGAGTTCCACTAAAGCAGGGATTTTTGTTTTTCTTTGTTTGTACTGTTTTGTTTGCTGAAGCATTTCCAACTGTACCTGACACGTAGTTTGTGCTCAGTACTTCCTGAATGAGTTAATTAATTTAAGGATATAGGTGGAAGAAGGAACCCCCTCCAGTTACTGACCTCCTCATGTTGGTCCCTCAGCAATTCCTGCCAGACCTCTATGGGAAGAGAGGAGCCAAATCCTTCCAACGTATGCTTTATAGCCACTGTTCCAAAGAGAAATGGGAACCATATTTACTGATGTATGTAAGCACAGCACGCGTGAGATAAATCACAGCTACGCGCTAGCCTCAGAAACAAGTGCTGCACAGGCAGTGGCTCCGAGGGGGCGGTTACGACTTCTCTCTCTTTCCTTGTTCTCCTTTGTTCGGTTTTCACGAGCAGGAGCCCTTGCTCGGGGATTGCGTGTGCGGGTGTGTTGTGCGTGTGTTCTCTGGCCACAAGAGGACATGGGAATGAGGTGGTAACAAGGAGAACAGTGCAAAGTGGGAGAGAGCCCACCTTTCCAAACCTTCTGCCCTGTGAACTAAGAGCGCGGAGTTCTCAGTGGCGCCCCTCGATCCCGTGGGGTTGATTCCCAGCACGTCCCTCCGCCCTTTTCCTCTGTGAGCCCTTTTGTGCTTTATCGATCCTGTTTCTGTCACGATTCCTACTTCAGTTATTCCCGGGAATGCTCCGTCTGGTCATGTAGGCAGGCAGTGCATGTGTGCGTCCAGAGCCTGTTTGTTTGTTGTCTTACAGACATCTCCTTCTATAACCAGAGATGTCGCTGGATCCACCAGCATCTGTGCCCACATAGCCCTTGGCGTGTCTTAATACACAGTAATGGTCAACCCCTTATCTGTGTGACAGAAGGATTAACAGTGGAAAATAGAAAAATGTATGCATTCAGCTATTTATCAGCTTTTTATAAGCCCTGACAACAAATACGGATCAACTCTTTCCCTGCCTCCCCAATTCTTGAGCATCTTGAAAATCTCACAGAGAGTGTCAGTGATTCAAGGCCTCCCCCAGCCCCCCGTGGGATGCCTGACTCTTCTCTGATGCTCCCTGTCAAGGCTCATCCTGCCTACGCTCAAACCCCACAGCTCGGCAGGGGGGGCGGGGGGGGGACCTGCAGCCTCCTGGGGTGGCCTTCCCATCTTTGGACAGCGCTGGCCCTTCCTGTGTTGACTTGCATGTCGGCCTTTCTGTAACTGTGCTGCTCAGCTTTTGTTGTGCCCTTGGGGTTTCTGAATTGGTGGCTATTTCATTTGTGTCCACCTTCCATTGTTGATTCCTATCTGTGAGGTCTTACCGTGTCCCTCTGAACAGTGCCTCACGCAGGGTCGTGCCCCCCTTTTCCAGATAGACATTAAAGTCAGAGTGGCCTTCCTTGCTTCATCATAGCCTGTCTCAATTACCGTCTTACAATTTTGATTTTTAACCCTTCTGTGATCTGTGGTACCTGTTATGGAGAAAGGAGAACGCAGAGCAGGGTGAAGAGGGTTGGGGGCACACACGGGGTTGGAGGGCCGGGAGCCCGCTGCAGTGGCAGGGAGGGTTGTCCCTTTCTGAGACAGTGCGATGTGAGCTGGAGAAAGTGGGGTGAGAGTGGGAGACGGCAGGAGAAAGGACATGCCAGGTGGACTACAGTGGAGAGTCAGAGCAGAGGCCCTGCCGGACACCCCACCTCGCCTGGAAGAGCAACAGGACAGGGTGTGGCAGTGGAGCGGACCAGGAGGAGGGGAGTGGGAGGGGAGTCAGCGCATACCAGGCCTGACGGGCCACAGCGAGGACTTTGGCTTTACCATGAGTAAGAATGGGGAGCCATTGAAGGGTTGGGAGCAAAAGAGTGTCATGATCTGACTCCGGCATGAAGAGGACCAGTCTGGCTACTGCACTGAGAATGAACTGTAACGGGGCAGGGTAGGAGCAGATCGGCTGGCAGGTTGTTGCACTAATCTAGGGGGAGGTGATTGTGCTTAGGACCACAGGGGCGGCGAAGATGATGAGCAGGTGGGATTCGGAGATATTTTGAAGGAGAGCCAGTAAGATTTGCACACAGCTTGGATGACAGACAGGAATTGAGGACAGATTTTTGATCTGAATGACTGAAAGGAAGAAGTTGCTATCAACTGAGATTAGAAAAGCTTTGTGTGAAGCAGGTTTTTGGGGAACGAGCAAGAGTTCCCTTGGGCTGGTTGTGTTTGAGGTGTCTGTTAGGCACTCGAGTGGAAGTGATTAGCAGAAACACAAATTGAACCCAGAAGCCTGAAGTTTGGTGGAGAAGGAAATCTGTATCTTGGCTGGAGGTGTAGATTTGGGAGTTGTCAGCACACATGTGACATCTAACCCTTGAGCTGGATGTGGTCACTCAGGGATTTAGCGCAGGTGAGGAAGAAAGCTGAACCATGGCGTGTTCCTGCCCCAAGGGAAGAGAAGGAACCAGCGAAAAAGAGAAGGGTTCAGTAGGAACCCTTGTTATGGCTAGAAAGACTGTTCCCAAAGATTAGAGTTAAATCTGGCATATGAAGCCATAAAAAAATACACGAAAAATTATCTATTTGGGAATTATTTTGCCCTGAGGTAAGACTTTGCTTGTTTGTTTAAAAAAATAGTGAAATCCTAGCATAACTGATTTATTAGTCCATTCTTTCTTTATAATTCAGTAAGAAGAAAGATAAATGCTCCCTTTTTATGGAATTATGACATAGCCGTAGGTTTGGGTCCTATAAGACAATTCCTTATGAAACTGGAAATCTGAAGTCAAAATGCTCCATCCTTTCCTCAAGACCTAATGTAAGCTCTGCCACTTCCTCAGTCTGCTCCAACCACCAAAAAGCTTGCTTCCTTCTCAGTTCCTATAGTGTCAACGTGTGTTATATCACCATATATTACTATTTATTTTTCTTTGTGTCTATCTGACCTCACAAATGCATTCTATTTTCCCTGAGGACAGGCCCCTTCTCATTCATCTTTGTGCCATCGTCTTCTAGAATGGGGTCCTGTCAGAGCTAGTACTGTGGCTCTAATAATCGTGTCCCTGAGGTCTGGACATTAAATTTCTGCACCTAAACAATAGAGAGAGAAATCTGCTTTCACTGGTTTGAGTGATGTTAGACTAATGACAAAAATAAAGAATAAAGACTAGAGTGAACTTCATGCACAACATATAATCTGACCCAGGCTTTATCTTCATTGATTTACCAGACCTCTTGCCATTTCCTTAAACTTACCGTTTCTTTCATACTCTTCTGTCTTTGCCTATGCCTGCAGTAACATCCTTTCCTAGATTTCCTGCCAAATTCTTCCTTCCAGGCCTGTTTGTCTTACAGAAAAATCATAATAATCTTTGGACATCGATCATTGTTAATATCTTGGCATATTTGCTTTCTATCTTATTCTTGATATTTTTCTGTTTACTCACTGTTTTATTTGAATAATAAAGAAAAATGAAGTTTAAAAAATCAACTTAAATCCCACCATGCAGAAAAAATAGTCACAAACATGAGTTGAACTTCATTCCATGTAACAGTCTCTTTTTTTCACCTTTCTCTTTTTATATTTCTTTGGTTTTGTCAAATTTGAAGCCTCTCTTGAGCTGTGATATACATTCTTTTAATATGCCCATCCTGTTAGTTCTTGCTGGTCATTTGCTCTTTTTTACTTGAATTCCTCAAGAATTCTTTCTTTAAATTTCTGCATCTTAATCGAAATATATCTTAGTATTATGCATTTCTGGAAACATGGAGTGCTGTTTTATCTGCATGTCAGTTTGTTCTTCTAGTTTGGAGAATTTTTTTTAATATTAAGCGATTGTACACATTGCACATTTTGTTTTTTATTTTCCTCTTAAAGGTATTATCCTTATGTTGAATCATTTTTGTCTTTCTTTCATATCTATTAGTTTCTCCCTAATTGCTTTGATCTGTACTTTTTAGCTGCATTAACTGTAATTTTCCTAAGCTTTTCCTGTATGTCAGTGATTCCATTTTCTCTGTCTGTTTTGTTTCCTACAGTGCCTAGTTTTTGTAAATTAGTTTTACCTTTGGTTCTTTAAGTTAGTTTTTAATTAGTTTTCTAATTTTTAAAATTAGTTCTATCATGTGATCAGTTTTATTAAAAAATTATACCCTTCAGTGAGTACTTAAGTCATTCTTTTCTAAGAATTTACAATATTTTAATTACAATCTTTTATTAATTATAAGATTAATTTCTTGTCATAATTAAAGGCTTTATTTTTCATGGAAAAGTTAGACGTGAATTTTTTCTTCACTTATACTATTAATTTTGTTTCTTCCTTTTAAGGGGCATTTTCCAGTACCAATAATTCTTAGAAAAAGAAGCATCTCTATGCCATAATAATTAGAGCATGGAGCTGCTTTATGTGATGGATTCCAAATAACAGTGGCTTAAAAATAAGACTTTTCTGTCATTATAAATAGGAGACGCTATGCTGGTCCTGTTTTGTGACATTGGGCTTCTTTTATTCTGTTGCTTTGCCTCCTATAGGAGTGTTAGTTACTCTTATACACATGATCCAAGGTGGTCCATATTCCTTCCCACCTGTCAGGAAGAGGGAAAGGAAAGGGGGAGGGCATGTCCTCATAAAGGTGCAGCCTGGAAGGAGCACGGACCACTTTCTCTCACATCCCACTGAGTCGCCCGAGTGTAGCGTTAGTCTGGCAATGAGGTCTTTAAGCTGGGTCGCCGTGTGTCGAGATATGATTTTTATTATTACAGAAGAAGGTGTAACTAGATACTGGGGAAAAAACAAGCAGCCTCTTCTCTATAGTGGTTATTACTTTATATCAGTGGTGGTTTTGTTTAAGGGTTTGTGTCTCTCGTGATTTTCTGAGCCCTTCAAAGGAAGGAATCATTTTCCCATCGTCATTTTCTTAATGTCCAAGTCCAGTATGTAATAGGTGTCCAATAGTTATTTGTTGAATTGCTGCTTTTGAGTTAAAATGATACGGCCTATGTAATTGTTTGAATTTCTGGAAGAATGGGGCCTATATATTCATGAAATGTCTTAGAACATTCTAGAAATTTTTGACAAATAGAAAAATGCTCCCTTTTATATTATTCTAGTTTGATAATTGCACCTGAAATCAATGATAGCTACAAAGTATATAAATTTGATTGAGTTAAGTATAAATATAGCCAGTAATATAGGTTCTCCTTACTTGATATGAAAATGTCTTTGGATAATAAGTGGATTCCTATCTAAATTCATGAGTTCTCTTATGACATTTGGGTTAAGCCTGAAATGGATTAATCTTTTTCTGATAAAGTTTCATAAGCTGTGATTTCTCTGGTGACCACATTTAATTAGATATTAAATAAACTGCTTATCTTTATACCAACAGGTTTTATGACTGCATTTTTTTTCCCTGAGCTATATTTCACACCTTAAGTAGCTAGCAGAAGTAAAAAAAATAAATAAATTATTTGGTAAACCATAATATCCTTATAGTAGAAATTAAAACATGCTCACTTTTTAAATGAAAACTAAATATTTAAGCTTAAATTTAAAGGACAGAGATAAGGGGAGATAGTCTAAATGTATACATTCCAGTGAAAATAAATTTGCTTTTTCAAGTACTGTTTTCTTCTCTCTAGAAATTGGCTATGCTTCTTGTAAATGGAAAAGTTCCATTTAATCTTCCAAGGCTGAAACATTTTGTGATAAGGTTCTGAAGGTTTTAATTAAAAACTTGAGTTTTCTTTTTCATCTTCCTTTTTTTAATGCTATACATCACAGTAAGATTCTCCAACTTCAACGTAATGACATCCCAACTCAGCTTTTTCCCCCCAAGTGTTGGAATGGAGAGGATATACTTTCAGGCCTTGTGAATGTTGAGCAGCAAAGATTAATTTAATCTACTGTTTTATCGAAAGGAGCACCAGAGAGATTGATCTGGAAACATCAAATGGCCTTTTGTACAGATCAGAGCGAGAGTTTCCGAGTTGCCTGCAGTGCTGAGATCCAAAATGGGAGGAAGATCAGCAGCTGTCTGATTGCTTGAAGCCATCAAGTTTGTGAAGGGTTTGACTTTTCTGTCTTCCTAGAGCAAGGCAAATTTTTAGAAGAGACTCTTTCACCCTTTAGAAACTTATTTAGTTTCATCAAATTTGAAGTCAAAAGATTTTTACCTTTCTCTGTTAATTCATTCTCCTCCCTTGGGTAAACCTCAAGTGAAGACTACCTAGGGAGGAGTGAGCAGGTGACCTCCCTGGGAGAAAGTGATGGCTCAGCTGGTTATGTAAAGGTTGGAGTCATTTGGGGTCCATCTGAGTTTCTGGTTTACGTTTCTGGCACATACCACAGATTGGTATCTTCAGGGGCCATGGTGGTTAAACAACATCTAAACTGTCATCTCCGTTTTCAGCTGCTTCTTGAATATTTTCATTTTCTTGGTTTAAACTTGTATTGACCATAACAACAAGTACCATTTCTCACTGAAACTTGATGTCCTGGAGTCATCTTGGATTCTTTCTCTATATCCATACTATATCCACACCTGTGGATTGCTCTCTTCAAAAGTCTCTCATGTTCTTCCAAATCTTAGCGCAACCTTCCTGTTTAAATACTTTACTCTCATACTAGCTTTTCTAACTTTTGAATGTCCATCCAGTCAACTTCTCTTTAATAAACCCCGAGCAGCAATATCTGGTTAATCATCCTGAAGATCCAGTGTTTATTCACCAGCTCAAAAAATTTGCAAGCTCCCTATTCCCTACGGGATATAGAACAAACATTTTATGGACAAATATAAGTTATTTGAAGATAATTTCATTTCATAATTGACTTAAAAAATTTTTAATTGCGATAAAACCACGCACGAAATTTACTATCTTAACCATTTTTAAGTGAACGGTTCTATAGTGTTAAGTATATTCATATTGTGCAACAAAATTTCATAATTTGGCAGGTTTTTGTTTTTCTTCCTTAGTAAAGAGACTGCTAAATCCTGTTACATTTAATACAGGACTGTCAGTATTATATACTTAAGTGTTTAAGTACTTCATACCGGTCACTGAAAGCATTATGTACAATCAAGTGATAGCCACTCAACTCTTCCTTGAGCTCAGTTGTGAGCGTGCCTCACTCATGTTGAGTACTTGGTAGTATCTGTTAAGTGGCTATGTGGGCTAGTAAAACCATTGTTGGTCTTGCTTTTCTTGACCACCCTTGCAAGAAATACAGACTAATTCCCATGATTGTTCCAATGAAACACAATTCAACTACATCAAGGAAAAAAACGGCTAATATTGTCAACACTCACTTATCATAGCAATTAAAATTAAAAAGAAAATGTGAAAGCAGCAAAATGCTTTTCTAATATCTGATAATAATCATATCTCATTCAAGTGAATTATCTGATCTTATTTGCATTCTCAAATGCCTTAGAAACAAGTAAAATGAAAGGGAATATCATATTTTGAACTAATTTCAACCTTGTTTTTGATAGGATTAAAAATATAGTCTTGATTAAAATTCACAGATGGACAACTTAGGCTCCTTTTCAGACCTGAGCCTGTGATTCTTTCTTTTCTTTTCTTTTTTCTTTAAATCATTATTGAACTAGTTGCAAATGAGACTAGCTGCAAGGCTTTGGTCAATTCTCTTAATTGCTCTGGCCTTCAGGTGTATTTAATTAGACCCTATTCAGTTCCAAACATACTTTGATTCCTTCATACTGTGTACTAATAACCAATATTAAAAATATAACATAAACCGTTTTCAGGGTTAACACTCTATTCTGTTCTGGATAATGTAAAGGCGAACCTCTGATTACAATATTAAAGAATGTTGTACGTCCATAAAGCTGATGAATTAATTTTGTATTTTATACGATGAAATGTTGGTGTTCTGGAGTCTGTGCTCTTTTGCCCTGTGTGTTTTCCCGAAAGGACTTTATCCATTCTGATGACTTCATCTATCGGCTATGTGATCACAGTGTGTTTCTCTAGGCCTGACCGTCCTTCTAAGCTGAGGAACCATATTTTTAACTGCTTTCTTAAGTGCCCATAGCGATGCTTTTGCAGACACCCCATACTTTAAATGGCCAGCATTGACCACCGTACCACCTTTTCTGCAGAGCAGACTTTTCCTCTGAGAATCTGTGTCTTGGTTACAGGAGGGCCTTGCACCAGGTCCCTAAGCTAGAACCTTTGCAGTTATTCTCATTTGCTGTGCTTCCATCATTCCATCTCTACTCTATCATTAATTCCTTTTAAATTTATCTTGGAAAATCCCTCGAGTGGGCACTCCCACTCCTGTGTTTCATCACCACTTGGCTTCTTGCCATTAATCTCCTCCAAAGTTAGTTCAACCTCCATGTCACTACCAGACATATACTGCTAAATTTTTTTTTCTGTGGTAGGAACAGGAAAAAATAAATCTGATCATGTTACATTCATGCTGCAACAACTTCTTTTGTCCCCACTTTCCTTTGGCAGGGTTCAGGGTCCCCCCTGTGTTTTCTGCAGAATCCTGGTGTTGAGGGACGCCAGTCGTTCTGTGAAAATGGTGTTCAAGTTAAACTGGTTTCTTTACTGCCACATTTCTTAGCCCTTTTGGTACCAAGTGTATTAATATATTATGAATCTCTGAAAGGAGACTATAGGATACAGCATTTCCCAAATATACTTGACCACAAAATGCTTTTTTTTTTTCGCAAAGCAACCCACAGAATTAGTATTCTGGGAAACATGTGCTAGAAAATATTAATACTAACCTGGAACATAAAAGCCAGGGACATGGGTCCAACATACAGGACCCTTCACAATCTGACATCAGCTTTCCCCTCTAGCTGTAACCTCAGGACACTTTTCCAGGTACACTATACTTTAGCCACTCAGACATCCCTCCAGCATGCCTTGCACTTCCGTCCATCCATCCATCCTTCCATCCATCTATCCATCCAAACATCCACTCATCCAACCATCCATCTATCCTCCTATCCATCCAAACATCCATCCATTCTTCCATGCTTTCATCCCATCCTTCCGTTCTTCCATCCGTCCTTCCCTCCATCTTTCCATCCATCCTTCCATCCATCTGTCCATCATATTATATTTTCATCAGATTCATGTAGCTGCCTCTTTTATTGTTCCATGAGCTCCTGGAGGGCTGACACCCTCTCTTATTCATCTTTATATCCTTGGGCCTGAGTACAGTACTTAACATGCAGGTGCTTCATAAATTAATGTTGAATTAAATTAAAAAGCTTTAAAAAAATCACACAGCAATTCTTTTCATAAAGGGTTCATAGTGTTTTATAAGCAAGCATTATCCCAGCCTGGATATTGAAAAAATAATATACTTTATATCTTATATCCTGTCAAAGTTCTGGTTAGACATTAATTTCTTAAACACCAGAGAATACATTTTTAAAACATGCGCGTATTTCAAGAGTAAGCTCACAGGTAAAACCTCTCTTTGGGGTAGCAGATGATCAGTAGAAAAGTGTCCATACTCTAAGAGTGAATAGGAATTTGAAATCTTATAATTTCATTATGGGTACAGACCTAGTTTCGTTAAATTCTGGCTACACAAGAGTTCTTGAAAGCAAGCAAATGCCCACAGTTAGGGATAAGGAAATGTCCAAGTAGCATTGCTTATTCCAGCTAAAGTTGAGAATAAATTAAAATTAAATGAGCCCTCCACTGCCCTGTATCCCCAGCTAGATCTCAGATTGGCATTACAGAGGGTCTGTGGATGGATCTAGACTAATGTAAACTCAATGCACCGGCTCGGAGTATGCCTGTCTGTTTCTGGAATCATTGCGGGTGACAGCCCAACCTAAAGTGGAGCTGTTTTAGTTCATTTCAACAAACACCAGTTTGTGGAGTGCTTTATTGTGCTAGGTACAAATTATCTGGGACTTTGACTTATAAATGAGGACCCCAGATAGAAGAACACAAAGACTATGGATAAAGTTCTCCATACCCCTTCCTTTTAGGTTTAATGGTTTAAACATTAATGACTGTGTAAGATCAGGCTATCAGAAGAGAATTCAGCCTTTGCAACAATGTTGAAATAGATGAACAAACCCAAAGGGCGAGGTCAAAGAGACCCTCCTCTTAGGGTAAAGAAAGTCCCTTTATGCCTTTGACCCCTGGTTCATGCATTGATGGTCACCAATTGAGAAGTGCAGCTGTGAAGCCACTTAAAGCAAAGTGTTTGTGATTATGTTTGTAACGATCGGCCTTTTCGTTCACCAAAGACCTAACTGGGATGAAAGAGTGTGCAGCACACTGCATGTTTTATCACCACCCTCATTATCAACAACCACAATTTGTTTCCTGAATTTACTTCTCCAGATACTCTAATGCCTTAATGGTAGCTCAACAGCATAAATTCAACTTAGAAAAGTGCAATTCTGAATGGAAACTCCACTGTCTAAACTACCATTGACCTACACATTGGATATTTTGGTGGTGGTAGTTGTTTTAAATCTTGTTTTAAGGATTCAGGGTCTTAGAAAAAATTCTGGGTCAACTTGAGTAGGCATCGTTTTCATTTTCTACCTTTGTATCAGCTTATTTACATCTATAAATTTCTGTATGGATTATTATTCTTTAGCTAAACCAGTGTAATAAGTCAGTTAAAAAATGCACTTAGAACCACGTTTTACTGCAAGTTACAGGTTTAAAATGGTTTCTTTGCTTTAAATTATAGTAGTCATAATGTAATACACAATAAAAAAATTACTTAACATTCACACCTTTTGAGAGGAAAAACAGTTTACAGTATTAGACAAGAGACTCTCCTAGAACGTTGTGCCATTAATTAAAGCTTCAACATTTAGCCAACTTAGTATTTAAAAAGTGAAACTTATGACTTGATAAAAATTGCTAACGAGGACACTGCTACTACGGTGTCAGAAAGGTTTGTAGACACTGGACAGATTGTGTCCTGTGAAGAGGCTGTGGCTGAAAGTGGTAAGTAAGCACTTACGGTTGACACTCAAGCTCATAAAATTCAGTGCATGCCCTACCTATCTTTTTATTTTTATTTTTTTTTACTTCTTGTGAAAGTACAATTTATATGTAGAAAGGTGATCCTAAGAATACTACTTGAAGAATTTTTACAAACTGAACACACCTGTGTGACCACCGCTCAGATTAAGAAATGGAATATGACCAGACCCCCAGAAGCCGTCTGGTGCCCCTCCTGGTAACCACCCACCCAAGGGTGACTTCTAACAGCAAGTTTATTTTTGCTGATTTTTGTACTTTATGTTATTGGCTTCTTTTGTTTAGCATTTTGTTTGTGAGATTTATCTGTGTTGTGTGGATTTTAAATTGCTCTTTCTCATGGCACTGGAGTGGTTTCATTAATTTATCCTTACCTATCACTTTTATTATAATTTTATCATTTCATTAATTTTATTTCTCTGATTTAACTTCATACCAATTTACCTTTAAAAAGGTCATATACGATTCCTTTTACTGCATGTGCCATGCAGCCTTTTAAAACATGGGATAAATGAGGCAGCAATAAATTTAGCAAATTTTACGAGTAAAAGAAACGGGTAGTACATTTTCATTATTCAAAAGAGGTCATGCCCATGGCAGTCCATTGCAATTCTGAATATGCAGAAAGAAAGTGAATTTGGTAGAATGCCAAAATAATTTAGTTGCAAGATGATGACAGATATATAGTTGTACTTAGGTTTGGACATTGCCTTATACTTTACCATTGACTGGATGATGTTTTTAAGGGAATATTTTAAAGCAGAAAAGGTAAATTTGGCTTGGTCACCCAGTACAAGATTTCCAGTATGTAAATGCCTCACATCTGTGTATTTGTTTTGCTGCAGACATAACCAGCAAGGGTTTAGTGATGAAATCTGTTCTTAATTACGAGAGCAGCTGTTGGAGTGGTAGCCATTTTTTTTTCCTCCTGATGTGAAGTTGCCTGATTTACTCATTTTTGCTTGCATTTTTCAGGGTTGCTAGTGCAGAAAGGGGCCCCTTTGTGAGAGGTTGCAATTTGTTTTCTGTCTGAGAGCCAGTGCAAATGGACTAAATTTACACAGCAGGGTGGTTTTATCTGTCCCCCTCACACACTGCAAGCTGTCCTACCTCTGCTCAGCACCAGAGGCCTATAAAACCACCCAACAAATGAGGGGGCTGTTAAGTGTCCTGGCAAGACTCTCAGGCAGCAAGCAGTTCCTGTGAATTAACTAGATCCTTCTGATGGGGTTGGGGGGTGGGTGGAGTGGGCAGAGTTGGACGATATAGAACTGGAACAGATGGTATTAATACACTATTTTGTTTTTAGGTTTATAGATTTATTAATATGACTCTGTTCAATTATTTTTATATCCATAGAGCTATAACATATTTATGATCATGTAGGTTACCCAAACAAAGCAAAACACATTTAGATAATCTTTCGGGTTAGTTCTTAAGCAGCCTTAATGCTCGATACAGGCCTCAACCAAAGAGGCTGTATTTATTTTCTCTAGATGTATTTCATAGTATACTAAAATAAGGACTTTGCATGAAACTGGAAATAGAAGTTGAGTGAAGATGACCTCTTTCACTGTTAAAATTTTCTACTCAGGACTGAATTGAAAAGCTTCATGGATTCCTTTTACATAGAGAAGTTGATGAATTGTTTCATTGAAGTGATTGATACCTGTATATCAATCTTACAGATATTGTGCATTTATTTATTCTCCATATTATTTCAGCTCTAGCCACAATCACCTTAACACTTGAAGCTTGACATTTTAAATGGTAAGGACAGCTTATGCTATATTGTAAAATTAAAAAAAATGAAAGACTAAAACAAAAATACAAAAGACAAAGCTTATTCTTATAGTCTAGGAGGAAAACACTTTTATATTTTGTTTTATTTAAAAGAAGAAAGAGCTTTTCTTTTTCATGCTTGAAAACTAGTGTTTTATAAAAACTTTTTGAAGTGGATTTTTTTCTAAATTAAGTGCAATTAAAACTAATGTTATTTAGATTAATTTTAATGCTCTGCTGGCACTTCTTGGAGCTATGTAGTGCTATTGCAAAACTGTAAACCTTCTGAAAACTTCCCTGGCAGCAATATTCTCTTTCTTATTTTAATTAAACTCAGACCAATGCAGAACAATTATCTGGGTAACTCAGTCCATTAAAGCCTCTTTACATAAAGAATTCAGGGGAAAAGTGAATTTTTCGCACCTGAATTGCCCAGATAATTATTATTTTTTTGCCTTCTGGCCCTTCTGAAGTCGATAGATAAAAGGAGACTGTTTCTATGGCTCTGCAGGCTCTCCCCACAGATGGCAAACAACTCCAGATCCTTACTGAAGGTCAAACCTCTGCCTGGTTAGCAGAGATTTTGTCAAGTACTTGATATTATTCCAGGACATATTAATAACAGTGATAGTAGTAATAATAAAGACATGTAAAAATAATTCACAAGTAATCCACAGAAAAAATGAATTATATCATCTTGGATTAAGGAAAAAACCAGAAGATCAAGGTGTATGGGTCTCAGCCTTAATATGAATTATATAAATGTTGTAAACCATTCATAGCAGAACAGAGCAAATGGGCCAGATGAAGAGTAGGTTTCCTCTGGCTCTGCTTCCTCTACCCATTGGGATAGTTGGTGACTTGATGGTTTGACTAGGCTGTCCTGTTCAAGGAAAACTGTAAATTAATCACACACTTGTACTAGGCTCTTCTGATTAAGCAGAACATAGATTTCATCTAATACATTTCTAATCTCTTACGGTTGAGTTCTTATCAGCCACAGACACATGGATAATTCTTTAAGGGGCTGGGACTTTTGTCTTCATTAAACTATGTGTGGATTATCCTATGTATGCCTGATTTTGTACTTGAAGTATAAGTGAGTACTTACACAGTGTGACACAGGTTATATCCTGTCACTCAGGGAGGTTACCCATATGCAGCAATTACCTGGGTAATTATAGGTGAGTGACCCTAACTCATAAAGCATGGAATATTCTCAGTTTCCTTCACTTGTTAAACCCTGCTGTCTTTAATTTGGAAATTTTTTTCTGTCCTTCTTGATTTGCCATGTCATTTTTGATCTTAGTTCTCTTCTTGATTATCTGGTTTTAGTTTCATCATGAGTTAAATGTTCCACATTTAAAGTTTTCTGCAAATTTTTGGTAAATTCAATGTCCTGGGTCCATAGCGTGAGGGAAGTTGGAACATCAGACCTGGAGAGTCGTAAGGAATATTTCCAGTAGTTAGCATGCCAGAATGAAACTCAGAAATCCAAGTAACTCAGTGGGTGTCTGTGGTTGCCTAAGCTGAATTGAATTTTTCTGTTATGTTTATGTTCTTTTGGTTTGGTCACCTTGGGAGTCCAAACTGAATTCCAGAAGGGGATAGCTTGGTCCCACACTGCCTTCGCTTGCTTGTATGTGGCTTCCCCAGGTTGAGGAAGAGCCTTGTGCAGGGATAACAGCTTTGAGGCACTGCCATGGCCTGGCTCTATGAACAGCAAAAAAAGCAATGGAAAGTACTAGCACTTCTTGTCTTTCCATAGCTGACAATTAATTGAAGGCTCTTTTTTTCAAAAGGTTTTAGAAATTAACAGTCAGTGGAGAGGTTCAGAACATAAAATGCATCTGATTATTGTGAATGGAATAATTTCCAGTGTCATCTTGAAGTTTGTATGAGAAATGATACTGATATAAGTTCCTATTTGAGGTTTTTTAAACATGATCTCAAAGGCAAATGATAAACTGGGAAAAAAATCTGCAGTCTATTAATATCCTTAAGACATAAAAGACTCTTAAATAACAATTAGCAAAAGCCCTAGTGCTCTAAAAGAAAAATAGGCAAAGGTCCTGAGCAGATAATTCAGAAAAGAAGATTCTAGTTGTTTAAAAAACATAGAAAAATGAACATAAAGACATGCAAATGAAAATACCATTGTCATAACATGTTACCCAGCAAATTGACAAAAATCGAAAAACTGTGAAGGATGAGGAAGCAGGCATCTCATAATATCCTTCTAAAAAGTTTAAATAGTACTTAACTTTCTGAAGAGCAATTTGAAATAAGAGTGAAGAAGTTTAAATGATTGTGTGTACAGGAATGTGTATCATAGTTTCATTTAACTCATCAAGGAATTAGAAAAAATCTCTATGCCCTATGTCACATTAAAACATGATTTTGAAGAGGAGTTAATGTCATGAGAAAATTTTCATGATATGTTGACTGAAAGATTACAGAAAACATACAGAGAATGATCTCAATTTTACAGTACACAGTCTATTACCAGAGATTATCTTAATTGGTGGCATTATGGATTATTAATTTTTTGTACTCTTTCCTCATTTGTTCTTACAATGAACCTGAACTACTTTTATAATCAGAAACAACTCAAGTATTTTAGAAATAACTGTGTGACTTAAAGATGCCTTAGATTGACTATGAAAGCATGTTGTTACCAGCAAATATTTTGGTTAAATAAAGTACAGTGACTGAAAGACACATATTTTTAATCGAATTGATTTGGATAACGGAAAATTGATACACATAATAACTTCCCAGGGACTACTCATTAAGAAGAAAATACCTAGCCCTGTGCTTAAGGCCAACTACCCTGGCATTAACGGAATCTGGAAAAGAAAAGCAATTGTCACAAATCAGATCTCATAGGATGTATGTGTCTGTTATTCCTTTAACATCTAAAAATTGCCACATATTAGGAAAGAGAAATCATTGCCTTTCTTCACGTCCTACAGTACAGTTGTTTCTGAGATGCGCTGTCTCTAATCACCACCTTTTGCACACTTGTGCCGAAAGATCATTATGTCTGCAGTTAGCGGAAAGAAAACACGGACTCCTTGACATCATGTCTATGAGGACTTACCTTGTGTCTTCCAACCTGGCACAAGACCCAACTGTGCCAGACAGCCGTTGAGGCTGAAATGAGATTGCGGAACAGAGGGACAAGGCAAACAACACTTTTATTTCCGTAAGCGATGTTACTACTATGCATATGAAACTCAGAGTCCTTTATTAAGTCAAGCAATAGTTGAGGTCGAATAGCATGCTATAACAAGAATGGGGCTATAAACCCCAGGACATTGGTATGAGTTTTCACATTTTAAAAAATTAGGTAGAAACTTAGATTTAATCAAGGGCACACAATTATGGTAAGAAGTGTAGTTGAGAACCACAGATAGTGAGAAATATAGACAGCAAGATACTTAGAACCATGTTTACTTATCTACATTGCTTGTACCTTATGGAATTCCAGTTCCTAGTGATACTTGCAGTTCAAATAGTGGATTTGCAGCGGGAAAGAAAAAGTTGAATGCAGACATAGTAGAACTAGGGAGTGATTTTTTTTTTTTTTAAAGATAAAGGACAGAATAAAAAAAAGAAACTTAAAAAAAGTGAGGGGCATCTGTTTATTTTCCTTTTCATGGACTCCGAGTGGTATAATACCTTCTCGTGGCTTACGAGACTTCTCCCTGAATCTGAATGTTCTCACCCAGTCTCACATCCATACCGTTCTGAGCTTGTGATCTGCCCTCTTACTCCTCTTTCACAAAAGCCTCTCTCACAGGCTGCCTCCTGCTAAAATGAGCTAGTGCTCAGGCGCTGACTTTTCCCTTGAATAAATGCAGTCCAATTCGGTATACATGTGTATTGCATACCCACTGTGCACAAGGCACCGCAGGGTCTCTGGGTGATGCGAGGATAATTTAGTCCCAGTCCTGATCTTCTGAGGATACTATTGGGGAAGACAAATGTGTCTATTAATAGAATATGCCCTATTTCTACCCTTCCAGATTTTTGACAGACTTAAACCCTATTTGCTCACTGCATTCATCTCTCCAGTCGCAGAGCCCTTGTGCAGTGGGTCCTTATACTGCCCGCCCTTGATCATATTAATTGCTGTCTTACTCCATTTGGACTGTGGTAACAAAAATACCATAAACTGGGTAGGAGTGGTATATAAACAATGAACATTTCTTTCTCACAGTTTTGGAGAGGCAGGAAATCCAAAATCAAGGCACTGGCAGATTCGGTGTCTAGTGAGAGCTCTCATGCATGGCATTTCTGACTGTGTCCTCCCATGGTAGAGGGGCAAGGCTGCTCGCTGGGGCCTTGTTTACAAGGGCACTAATCCCATCCATGGGGCTGTGTCCTTATGATCTAATCACCTCCCAAAGCCCCCCACCTCTTAGTATCATCACCTTGAGGGGTTAGATTTCAACACATAAGGTCAGGTTTGGGGAGACACAAACATTCATACTATAGAAGTTGTTCATCTCGTCCCTGCCATGTCATGCACACACGTTACCTTGAGTTTGCCCAGGGGGAAAATGATGTTCCCATTATCCTGAAGATGTCCACCTTTTCTATTTGTCATATTGGCTGCTCGGCCTGTGTTCTAAGTCGCTAATGACTTCCACTTTTGTATTTTTCTTACTGATGCTTTGGGTTTTTTATTAACTAACAAGTCATTTTAACATGGCAATGTTAATAAAACCATAACATGAACATTTTCTAAGTATTTTTCCATATTGAGCTTATTAGCATCTGTAGGTTTCTGCTGGGTTTTTAGCTTTACAGCTGGCACTCACACACTTATAAACATGTTTATCCTGTTTAGATTTGTAGTGTGTGTGGGTCAGAGGCCTGTGAGCAGTTTTAACTTATAAAGTATATTCAGACATACTTTGCAGATTATTTTGTTTCACAAAAAAGCAGAAATGGCACTAACCTAATAGGAATTCTACTCCTGAACCTCAGAGGGAATGAACAATGCAGCTGTCTTTGAACTTTACTGCCCAGGTGGGTGTTCTCTGCATTTACAGTTTCTTTTTGAGAGTTTCACAGGCTAGTGTGAAGTGGACATGTATGGGCATGAGGATGGGGCAGTTTTCAGCTGAGTTCTTTTTCTTCTATAGAGCGGAACAGCTTTGGGATGGCTTGATTGGGGGTGATGAGTTCCTCCTCCCGGAAGGGCTCTGGCAGGAGCTGGGTGATCACTCGTGAGCTATGACTAGGGGACATGTGTTGCTGGTGTTTTCCAAGGCCCCTGAACAACTCAGCATCTCTGAGCCTGTGAGGTCACAACTGGTGGGAGGTCAGGGAAGCTGAGCATCCAGTTCCTTAAGTGTCCCCTGTGTTCCCCTTTAGGATCCACGAAAAGACATTTGAGCCCAATCTGAAGGTACAAGGCTGTAGACATCTCCTCCATTCCAAGTTGAGGTAGGGTTGTCTGGCAAAAGGAAGGCAAAGACTGGTCCAATCTTATAGATGTTTGTTTTGGAAGCAGAGCTGGGCTATTACTTTTCCTCAAGAGAAGAAAAAAGGAGTGCTGCAAAGTTAAATCCTGATTTTTTTTTTTTTTTTTAACAAATTTGGCTTTCACGTAATTTCTCCTACCACACACGAGACCTATTTTTGTTTTTCTTGGAAACTTAGGATCTCTGAGGGATTGGTAGAGGCTGTGGGGGTTCGATTAGGGAGCATAAATAAATCTCCTCCCTGTTGGAAACCCTTTCCCAGCCTCACACAGGAGCAGAACTGTGGCAGTGAAGGCTAGCTAATAGCTGGTGAGGCTCTGAGATTTATTGATTGACTGCCACCCCCTGTTGGAGAGGGGACTCTGACGGCTGGGGCTAGTGTTCTAACTTCTGACATGCCATCTCATACCTGGAGATTTATAGGCCTGAGGGGAACATTGGTGGTTAAGATTCATTCTCCTGACTTCAGACAAAACCACATCCAAGCCATCTCAGGCATTCAAGGATCTATTCTATTTTCGAAGTCTCCAAAAAAGATCCCTCGGTCTTTCAGTTTAATGTTATGAACTGTGTAAGTCAGGAAATTTAGCTTTAGAGCAAGCTCAGCTTCTTCATACTTCAGTTCAAAGATGATTTTCTTTGGCGATCATCCTTTCTTTGAATACCCTTCATGTATTTGAAAACCGATATTAAATTGGCTTTCAGCTTTCTCTTCTCCCCAGGTGGAATAATTTCAGTTTCAGTCACTTGAATTTGGAAGAAAAAGCTTGCTAGTGAAATTCAAATCAAGTATTTGCCTTTTTTAGGGGGGGAAAAAAAAACGCCAGGAGAGAGAGAGACAGAGAGAGAGAGGAACAAAAAGAAATGGTTTCTCTGCTGACAACATCCCATCTGAAGTTCAGCCTACCTGAAATGAAATAAAAAGTTTTATATTAAATTTTCATCACTGCAGAATTAATCAGTTGCTGCCCATTCCCCTTCCGGTGAGAGCTGGAGTTTACTTTTCTTTTTAGGTCTTACGGATTTCCTTTGTGATTTAAAAGCAATTATGTGAGTTGAAGACATTTAGAGGCTATTGAGAGAAACATGATTCTGTAGTAAGGATTCCTTACTTTTGCCAAAACCTCAGCTCTGTCTGGAACAGAGGTTATTAATCTTTTGGAGGAGTTATAGATCCATTTGAAAATCTGATAAATGCTAAGAACTTTTCCCCTAGAAACATGCGTATCTATGCTTACAAGAACTGTACCATACAATCTCATTGAGTCCTTGGCCCTCAGATTTTAATCACCAAACCTAAAATAGGATGCATTCCAATCAGAGGTGAAGATGAAACATTTTGCATAAAACTCTTAATTTATGACCAGAAAGAAAAAAGTGAATTTTTCTTTCTATAAAGGGGCAAAGTAAAACAGATTCCTATTGAAGTAAAGTTCTCTTTGACTTAATTGGAAATTTAATATAATTTAAATTGAAAACGCTTTTTCATTTCTGAAGTATTCCCACCAGAAATCCTTAATATCTAATAGAATTTAATTTTGAGTTAGAGTCAGAGTTAACCTCCTCCTTGCAGTGCAGTGAGCAGTGCAGGGAAACCCTGGGCAGGCACACAGATGATGGGCTCTTCCCTTGACTCTGCCACCAGCTGATTGTGGGGATCTGGGTACATCTTGGGCCTTCTTATTGGTAAATGCTGCTTTCACAATCTGTTTCTTAGCTTTGTTTTTGTGTATTTTAATTTTCTATCTCCATGGCTGTACATTTCCAGAATTTAATGAGATGTTCCCTGATGCAGTACTTATAATCTATAATAGTAGGGTGGCTTGGCAATAAAAAAAAAACAAAAAAAAAAAAAAACAAAAAACGAGTGGAGGGAAGGATGTAATGAGATGTTGGCACAAAGGGCTGTGTCCACAGTCACTCATGAAAGCTCATATGTCACTCACTCCATCTCGGCTACTGGGTTCCAGATGTGGTGCAGTAAGATAGAAATACAAATGTGTCCTGTCTCCCACCCGACACATACACCTTAAGGAGACAAGATGTGTGAAGATCCAGACTTTCTAAATAATTTTCTTCATTTTACTCTTGCTTAATTGGCAAAATGCCATAGGAAATGACTTGATTTACCAACAGCGAGTTTACATACCTATTTCCATGATCATACAGAGAACGTTGGCACCCACAGATTTGAAATTGGAAGACTTCCTTTCTGTCATCATTAGCATTTCATGTATATCATATACCCTATCCAAGTAAAATTGTTCAGTCCAGATAGTTGGATAATTTCGATAGATTGTTGGGCTTTCTCTGCTTTGTGTGATACTTCAGAATATCTTATTCTACCCCAATTCATTGGGGTTGAAATGAGACGTCAGTGATTTGGTGGGTCTGAGTGGATTCCAGTTTCAAGCCAGCTGTATATCGCTCACTGGTACCTAATGGCTGTCAAGAGAAAAGACCCAAGGAGCTTTGGTGAAACACAAAATCTGGTTGACCTCAGCCTAAGAGCAGGTTAATATGATTACTGGGCTATGGACGCCTTTTAATTCAGCAGGCTTCTGGGTCGGCCCACATAATCCTGGTTATTTCAAGTGGAAAATCTTAATATTCGCTTAGAGGTTGAGCTGCGCATTTCAGGAAGTCCGTTTATTAAGTACCTCTACCTTGAGCTGTAACCTGATGATGTTCCCCACCCTGTCACTACACCACAGGGCTGTGTCGTAATACATTTCCAAAACCATGATTTGTTTTTTTTAAATTAATTATTTTTTATTTCAGAATATTACAGGGGTACAAATGTTTAGGTTACATGTATTGCCTTTGCCCCACCCGAGTCAGAGCTACAAGCGTGTCCATCCCCCACACAGTGTGCACCGCACCCATTAGGTGTGAATATACCCATCCCCCAAAACCATGGTTTGATTTGGTAGAGTCTGTCACGTGTGCCATCTTTTGGGAAGGCAGTGTATCTGTATTTTTCTTGGGTACCAAAGGGTGGATTGGGGAGAAAGGATTCCAACAGATCTCATTAATTAGTCTTTCATTAGTGCCATGTGATGACAAATGTCAGCTTTTGCATTCGTTTTAGACTCAACTGCTGAACTGAATCTACATGCTTGGAAGAGAGACTTCACTATTGTGAGTGCAGTAGTGAAAAAGTCATTTCCGTTTTTCACTGGTCAGAGAGACAAAAGGTTGTCAGATTGGGTAGAGACAGGTTTGAGATAAATGCCCTAGCGCCCTGGTAGTAAAGGAGAGAGGGTTATCTTTGGATCATGGCAGCGATTACTCATGCTTTTAGTGGTGTGCCTTTCATCACTGCAATTAGCTTCTTGTCTGCGAGTGTTTGGATACAGAATCTGTGGTTGTCATGCAGTCAGTGTCAAAATCGCTCAACACTGTGCTCACTTTTGTGCTTGAGTACACTTATTGATGAGCACACAGGTGTTAAATTAGATTGGTTTCAATCCATTGTATGAAGTCACCAGGCACCAACTAATCCTCCTCTTGCTAAGGTTTCTGAAGTCTAGGTTACAGGAAAATGAGAAATAATCAAACAGTTTTAATCAAATAGGAATTATAAAGATTAACTTAATTAAATTTTTTCCATCATATTTCACTTAGGGGGAAAAAATGAAACAAGCTTCGGTAGAAAATAGACATTTAGAGAAGGCGTATACATTTTACATGACAATGCGTTTGACTTTCATTTACCTCCATTGTATTAACGTAATTTGTACATATTCAACATCTAAAGTCCCTTACCCCCCCAGCTCAGAAAATCACAGGTGAAATTGTTCTTCTTTAGGACTTAGGTTTAAAGGCAAATTAGAAAGGCAGCTTCAGAAATTCATGAGCATTTCTGCTGCTTGGGGTGTCTGGGGTGCTCTGGCTCCTGGCTCAATACTGGGCTCTTATTACCGAGATGGCTCATTAATGCTTGTGTTCCAGAAGAGGAACCCTCTGCAGACACCCTGCCCCAGAGCAGGACACAACAAAGGGCCAGCTTACAAGCAGACAAACTAATTAAAACAATAGCTGCAGAGATAGAATGCACATAGACCTGTACCTGTAGCAATAATTTTTCATTAAAAGGCTCATTAAAAAAAAAAAAAAGACTTTACCTAGAAAGGGGAAAACCTTGAGAATTAGAATTAGGCAGTTAGGGCTTATGCAGTATGGTATTGTATACGCAAGTTGAAATGGTGAGGATCATTTCAGTGGAACTGAATTTGTGATTTCAATGCTATGCTGCACAGATTGGGGGGTAGCAAGCATAGGAGAAATTTGGGTCAATTTTAAGTGACTTTTCCCCCTATGTACATAAAGCAGAATAAAATATACCTATCTGTCTTTAGTGTAATGTCTGAATCTATGGGTAAAAATATTCGAGAAGGATTCTGAATTGCTGTAGGTGGCGGGAAAGTGGAACAACTTGTTTATCTGCTCCCTTTTCCCATCTTGCTTAAAACAATTTCAAAAGAATAGAAGTCTTGAGGATCTCTGTTTTCCCTCCTCGTATCAAATCGTGACAAAGAAGCCCTTCTCTAGGGAGCGAGTGGAATGCTTTTTAGCTGCGTCTGTGCCGTGATAACATGACATGGGACTGGAGTTAGTGAGAGGTAAGTGCTACTGGAGAATACTAAGAAGAGCAACTTTATCTGCAGTGAACACTCAGCATAGAGCAGCTAAGGGTCATGTGAATCTAAGTGTTTGGAAATTACACAAGGTAAATCAGGAAAAAAAAAATTAAAGGTATCGTGGTGTTTCTGGGTTTGTTTCTGGTCAGATCACGTATATGTCAAAAAGCCTACAATTCTGCCAAATAAAATCACCAGAGGAGAAAAGCTTGCGTGTCTGTATATTTCTAACCATTCGTAGATGTTGAGGCACTGCTGTGTTATGATGGTGCCGGGATTGACAGAGGAATAAAAAAGCAATGCAGCATTTTCTATGGAGCAGAAGTGGCGAGAGAGCCAGAGCCGAAAGGCAGCTCCCACCTCCAGGCGTTGGGTGAGGAGTTTGGAACATGTCTTTGTCTCCTTCCTGTGCTTGAAGTCCCTGACCACTCTGCAGTCATTCTCCATTCTTCTTAGCCTGTTGTAAATTCTGAGCACCATCTACAGTTGTTAATATCTTATTCATTTGCTGGTTCATTGCCTACTTCCTCAGTCTGTTAAGGACTGTGTCTGTCTTGTTTATTCTGTATCCCTGGTACCTGAAAGCACCTGTTATACCGTAAATGCCCAATAACTACATGTCGAGTGAATGAACTAATGAATTCAAATGCTATCCGTGATGAAAAGCAGAGGAATGTGGATATTCCATGAAATTCTGTTCGTGGTCCCTCCTTGTCTTTTTCGAACTTCCCCTTCATCTCCCATAATTCTCTTAAGATTGTCCCTCTGCAATCCAGGCAGGGAAGAGGACTTGCCTGAGGCTTACCTAAATCAAGAGTTAACTCACTGTAGCATCTCTGAATGTAAATAATTCTCCTGGACTTGCTCCTGTACAAATGTTTTTGCTAGTTGGGTCTTTTGGTCTCTCTGTGACCTCTAAGATCTGGAGTAGACACATGGATGACTGTGAAGTCAGCCTGTGTCTTCCAAGCCTGGAGAGGTCACTCCTTGTGACCTCTGGGTGAGACCATCATTGACACCAGTACCAGGATGGGATATTATTACATTCTGGGCAAGGCCTGGTATTATGGCCCCTGCTTTCAGTGCCCAGTGGATTCTCATGATCCACTAGCCATCTAGCAGATGGTCAGCTGGCCCTACATGGGGAGATTTCTGTTCCACTGGGAAGGACTCTGGCTTGATATGGATCCAGTTTGAGTTGTTTCATGTGTTAATGGATTTAGGCTTTTTTTGTCTTTAAAACACACAGACATGTGAGATTCTGTTGGTTTCCTGCTCATGATTTATACAGTGGACATCAATCCAAATCTTTGTTTTCTTCCACCATAAAGCTTTGTTTACTGAGCCTCAGGATATGTTTCCAGATCAGTCATACTGAGCTGAAACCTCCAACTAATGCGCTGAATTTTGTTATTCATTTTTTGATTTGGCCCTGGGCCTGACTTCCCCGATGTAGGGCTAGATGATGAGTTATTATTTAAACCAAAACGATCTTCAAATTATATTTTGTGATAATGGAGTTTCAATACAAGACGTATCAATTACTATTTGCTCAGTCAACAGTAGACTGCGTGTGAACTACACAAAATAAATTTAAGACACACACACACACACACACACACACACACAGAGCGCACACTATATGGAGCTTTCAGCCTTGAGGTGAGATATGACATTTACATTTAGGAGTTGTAGGTTGCGGCTTTGGATTAGTTGGAGATAATTTTGGCTGGAGAGAGAAGGTTATATTGTGGAGAATTTGAAAGTCAGAAGAGTTGGATATTTTCCTGGGCATAGTGGAACCATAATCAGTTTAGGGAATGGGAAGAGATGTGGTGGAAATTAAGTTTTAGGAAGATTATTCTGGGGCTAGCAGAATGGATTGAGGAGGGAGACATGGGAAATGTCTGAATTAGGAAACTGCTGTGGGAAGGAGGCACTAGTGAGGGAGACCTGGGCTGACAGAGTGAGGAAGGGAGGGCCTGGCAGGGAAGAATGGGCCTGTCTCAGAGGGAAGCCGTGGGACCTGGAGCTCAGTGACTGGCTGAGGTGAAGGGAGAACACATTGGAGAAGACTTGGGTCCTGCGACTTAGAAAGAGCTGTTCAGGGTAGTGGGGTGGTAGGAGAATTGATATGACAATACCTTATGTGTCTATAGCATTCTGTAGGTTTAAAAACTGTTCAATCATTACAACAGCCTTGCAGACCAGGCGGGAAAGATACTTCAACTCTCTTGTTAAAGATGTGGATGCTTAGGAAGTGCTGGGCACATGGCTAGGGAAAGTGGAGGAGCTGGGTTGATGGTAGAAAATCCAGGTGGAATCCTGAGGACACACTGGAGACAGAAAGTAGGTGCTAGAGACAGAAGTCCTCGATACGGTCATTGAATCAGCACAACACTAATTGGATCGCTGCTGGAAGGAAGTTTAGAGAAGGAAGAGTAGGAGGCTGAGAACTCTGCCTTGGAGCCCCAGCGTCATTGTGGGCAGCAGCAGACCCCAGTAGGGAATGGCCCCAAGAGCAGGAGGAAAATGATGGGTTGTGTCTTAGGGGCAAAGGAAGGGGGGCATGTTGGGAAGGAGAGGGGCAGGGCCAACTCTGTCCAGTGTCACAAGAGGCTATGAGGAGGGCTCATTTCTATGGCAAAAAGAAGGTCACTGTTGACTTTAATGAAAGCAGTAAAAATACTTTAGTAAGAATCTGAGCCAGGTTGTGAACGATGTCAAAGTGAGTGGGTGGGTGATGATAACAGAGATTTTGATTCTAAACCAAGTTTAGTAATGAGGAAAAGAAAAAGAGAAGAGAACAAGGATGGGGAAGGAGGAGAGGGGAGGAGGAAGGAAGGGAGGAAGGAGAAAGAAAAGGGGAAAAAGGGAAGAGAGAGGAGGAGATGGTTTGTAGTTGTAGGTGGAATGCAAATTCGTAGAACCTCTATGGAAAACAGTGTGGAGATTCCTCAGAGTTACTAAAAGTAGACCTACCATGTGATCCAGCAATCCCACTACTGGGTATCCACACAATGGAAAAGAAGTCATTTTGTAAAAAAGACATCTGCACCCAAATGTTTATCACAGCACAATTCACAGTCACAAAGATAGGAAGACAACCTGTGTGCCCATCAACTGATGAGTGGAAAAACAAAATGTGTGTGTGTGTGTGCGCGCGCGCGTGTGTGTAGTCATTAAACATGAAATATCCAATTTCAAATCAAAAGTTTAGTTTATTACATCTCAAACAAGAAGCAGTACAATTAATCAAAGTATGGGCCTAAACTATCGATATGGTTTTGCCATCTTAATGGTGGCTTGCTTATGTGAGCAGCTAAGAAACATGGAGAACGAGTGGTGATGAAATCACTAAAGGCGTTTTCCACAGCTTGTTGAGAATTGAGTATTTTTCCTTGCAAGAAGTGGTCCAAAGCCTGGAAGAAGTAGTAGTCAGTTGGTGCAAGTTGTGGTGAATATGGTGGGTGACAGAGAATTTCCAAGTCCAGCTTCTGTAGTTTGAGCAGAGTTGTTTGTGAAACATGTGGTCTTGCAAGAGGATTGGCCTGTCTCCTTTGACCAATCTCAGCTGCTTAATCACAAGTATCCTCATCATTTCGTCCAATTGGTTACAGTAGACATCCGTTGTAGTCAATTGACCAGGTTTCATGAACCTGTAGTGGATAATACCAGCACTGAATCACAAAACAGACACCATTAGCTTTTTTTATGAACATTTGGTTTTGGACTGTGTTTCAGCATTTCATCATTATTCAACCATTGTGCCAAATGCAATTGTCAAAAAGAATCCATTTTTCATCACACATAACAATACACTGTAGAAATGGCTGACCTTTATGTCGTGAAAGCAAAGAAAGTCAAGTTTCAAGACGATTTTTCTTCTGATGTTTGTTTAATTCATGCAGTATCCATCTATCCAGCTTCTTTACATCGCCCAATTGTTTCAAATGGTCCAATATTGTGGAATAGTAAGGTCAAACCTTGCTGCTAATTCATACATAGGTTGAGATGGATTTGCTTCCGCTACAGGTTTCAGCTCATCATTATCCACCTTGGTCTCAGGTCACCCACAGGGCTCATATTCAAGATTAAAATCACCAGAATGGAACTTCTCAAACTATTGACATACTGTGCGTTCATTAGCCACATCCCTCCTAAACACTTCGTTGATATTTTGAGCTGTCTATGCTGCATTGGTTCCATGATTGAACTCATACCCAAAAATAAAATGAATTTTTTACTTATTCACAGTTTCACAAAAATTGCTCTAAAACAATTTTTGAAAGATAATCACAAGCCAAAACATGTGTTTGAAAGTATGGGGATGTACCTTCACAATAAAAAAAAGAAAAAACAAGAAGTGTCAAAGTGAAATGTCAGAGATATATATCAGCTGTCAAACTTAGTACTAAAGGAAATCAGGCATTTCATACTTAATAATCTAATACCGTGGAGTACTACTGAGCAATAAAAAGGAATGAAATAATGTCTTTTGCAGCAACTTGGGTGGACTGGAGACCATTATCCTGAGTGAAGTGTCTTAGGAATGGAAAAACACCACATGTTCTCACTTATAAGTGGGAGCTAAGCCATGGTATATATGGTCATAAAGTGGTATAGTGGACATTAGAAACTAAGAAGGGAGGGAAGGATAAAAATTACATATCAGGTACAATGTACACTATTCTGGTGATGGGTACACTGGAAGCCCTGACTTCAGCATTATACCATTTATCCATGTAACAGAAACACTTGTACCCCCTAAATCTATTGAAATTAAAAAAAAAAAAAAAAAAAAAAAGAAAAGCAACAGGATCCCTCAGTGGATTTTCAAGCTGTGCAAGGTCTGTAGTTGTTTGAAAGGGGACTGGAAGGAAGTGTGGTCAGAGCAGGGGGTCAAGATGATGAACAGCAAAGAGAAGGGACATGTCTGGGTCTCAGGTATACGGTTACCCTACAGAAGATGGGGTGACTCTTCCTTCAGGAATCTAGGAGGATGACCTTAGTTTATGGTCAGCTTTAGAGTAAATGCCCTAAAGAAAAACTAGGAAGCACATCTTTTCATGTCTGTGCATCTTGCCATTTTTTTTCTTTTATCCCTTATCAGAAAATTTCTTTACCTCTCACAGAGCACACACACCCTTTGTATCCTGTTATGCAATATTATGTTTTTTCTCATGCAGTGTTCAAAGAGCAGCACACACAAAGAGAAATGTTATGAGACTGAGATATATAATACCTGTAAATATTTTGTGTTTCTTAGGAGGAAGATGTTATAATTCTTGTGATAATTCTGAGTAAAACTTCAAAGGTCCTAATTATAAAAGATTATGATGAATAGATATTCAGAGTTAGAGATATTAAAATTATTTGTATCGATAGGTGTTTGTTAATTTTAAAATGTGTGTCTAGATGATCTGGTAGATACGGTGTAGATTGTCAGGTTAATAACTTTCCATGAATGAAATAATCTGTCTTCATAGGCAAGGGAGTTTAAGCTGCCCCATGTGCAAGAGGAGTTGTCCAAACTTGGATCTTCCCACTCCTTAGTACATTTTGTTCAAGGTGAACTGAGGTCACTAGTGACCACAAGAGAAGATGAATGTGGGTGTTGTATCTGAGGATGTACATGGAGCGACTCTGTGGCCTGCCACCCATGGGGGGTCATGAGCAGGAAAGGCTGCGTGCATGCCAGAGGGGTGCACCTCAGCCACCCTTTACCTTTATACCCGAGCAACAGGAAAAACAGAAACCAGAAAACTACTCCCACACTCCATTGCCTCTTCTTGGATCTTGCGAAGACAGCAAGAGTGTAGGGCAGAAATCAGTTTACTCCATTTAACTCCTGAGCCTGTTGTGCTCTTTCTAGGGTCATACTCTATGTTTTGCTTCGTCTAATCTCACTGCGGATCCTGGAGTCCATGGTTCTCTTCCTTTGCAATGGCACATTGCTAAATATTGTTATATCACTAAGAAGGTATCACTTCAGCTGCTTTAGGAGGGGAGAACAAAGAGGGAGAGGGAGGTAAAGGTTGAACAGGGAAGGGCAGTAGGAAGAGTACAAACCCTGCTTCTGGCCGGAAGCTGCCATGGCTGCCCATAGGTATTTTATGACAAACCAAACTTCCTCTAGACCACTTATCTCCTTATGGCTCACTATGTGTTCTACCTGTCATTCATATATGTTGACGGCATTCCTGTTCCTTGTTTCTTGATGTTACTACATGCTAAATTATTCCAGGGCAGTGAAAGCTGTCTCAACTCCAAGTTCTACCAAAGCAGAAATGTCAACTAAATTATCTTTAATGAAATCATTTTCTTTTTTAATCATAGAGTCAACTGGGAGGGGAAGGGGATATTTGTTTTAATTGCAGGCACTTGGAACACCCAGCCTGGGGTTAAGTATCCTTTCATCTAGCATGATTATGACAGACAGAGTAGGCATTCTTAACTCTGTAAATGCATATGGTTTGGGGAAAATTAAAATTGGGTTAGGGAACCAAAATGAAGAAAATACATGGTTGAAAGGAAAATAGAATCCACTTAAGGGCAAAAGCAGATTTTAAAAAACTGTTGGAAATGAAGTCGATCACTTGCCAAGTTGGGCACGTTTTAGACACAGAAGCATAAGGCCAGAAGAACACAATCGTGATGCAGACACAGGTTGTGTAGGTGCAAAGGGAGGACTGGTTCATTCTTACTGGGGGATCAGGAAAGGGGCTTCTCAGCTGAGTGGGCCTTGAGAGGAGGATGAGGGTAAAGACATTTGACATTAAGGGAACTCAAGGGACATGGTACAGATGGATGTGCGTAGGTGCATGTTTTTGCACACATGATCTCCTGTAGCTGAAAAGATTTTGGACTTTACTCCTTAGGAAATGGTGAAAAATTAAAATGGTATGTTCCAAGCTATATTTAAAGGGAGAGAATTCTGTGGCTATGCAAGGGATGGATTGCATAGCAAAAGATGGAAGGTGGGGCGACGAGTCAGGAAACTGTTGCAGTAGTCCAGGCACACATGGGATGGCTTGAACGAAGGCAGTGTCATTGAGCCTGGAAAGAAAGTGGGACATGAGAGACATTTCAGAAGTAGAATATAAATACCTTGATAATTTATCGAAAGCCAAGCGTCAGGGTCAACGAGGTGCCAGAGGTCACTCCAAGTTTCCATGCAGTTTAACCTAAGGATGTGGTGGTCTCTGGGCCGTGGTGCACTTTTTACTCTGAAGAAAAAAAGGTTCTGCTTTGTCATGTTTGCCAGTCTTCATGGTGTAAATACTCTCACCAAAGCCCATTCCCGCCTACCACCAGGATGGCGCCACTGTATGTGGAGTTGGGAAGAGATACACACAGCTCACAGACTGGTTCCGCAGGCTCCGGCACACCACTGTGTCCCGTGGGTCGTGGAGGTAGATATTAGGTTCAGGTTTGAATGGTTTGAATTTATTGCATCAGTGGAACATCCATGTAGAAAGAATCTAACAGGCATTGGAAACTTAGAGCGGGCACTCAGGAGGGAAGATGGGGCAAGAGCACGCCATCAGCACTGAAGAGGGGGGAGGGAGGAGAGACAAAGAAGTTGGGAAAGGGAGGGAGGGAGAAATTGTAGAAATGGGCTGAGAATGGCACCTTCAGGAATACCTGTGTAGACAGGTAAGATGTGGAAGACAGAAGTAAAGGACTGGAGAAGAGAGAGCAATGGAACAGCAGAGTGAGAACTGGAAGACAGCAGGATCGTGCTGTCTAAGACAGCATAGAGTCCAGGAAACACAATGACGTCATCAGGAGTGTAGGATGCTTTGACTCTCAATTTCTGAATACAAACATTTTAATCAGAATTGGCCCAGCATGAATTAATTTTCATGAAGTTCCTGAGGGAACATCATTAAGCCAATTTAATTCCTTCCCATAATCAATTTTCCATAGAGTGCTATTAATCTATTTCCAATTTTTTCCCCATTTTATGTGGAGAAAACTATCTTAATGAAATTATTTAAGTCAGGATCAATTATTTTCCTCATAAATATCATGAAAAAGATTTTATTTATCAATAACTTTAAAAAAAATCTCTATTGAGTTTTACCGATTCTGTCCTCCTGCCATTCCTCATTTTCTTTTGAGGCCATCATTTCTGGGTCCAGTTTCCCTGGGCCATGTTTTTGCTATAAACAACAGATGACCCTTCAGGCAGCATTTCATCTGTAGAAATTTTAATATGTGGCCATTGTAACCAAGTAAGTTTTACTTTGTTTTTAAATGCAAACCTATTAAGTCCATTTAAGTGAGTCGCTTTTTCCTGACAGTTCACTTGAGCATTAGGCGTTAGGAGACTAGGCTAGGAGCCTAATGGAGAAAGATGGAAGTGGTTTGGAAAGGTCTTTCATATCATAAACTCAGTATAAGTTTATTAGTAAAAGTCCTAATCAAAGTCTGGTATTGGAAGAAAATAATTTCATTGTCTCTATTAAAATAATAATTTAAAAATCTTGGATTTTCATAGTGCTTTGAAGTAAACAAAAATACCATATCATTTCATTTTCTAGTCAAAACAATAATAAATCTCATGTATATTTCTACTCATTATGTGGCAATCGTGTTAATATAGTAAAAGAACAAAGCACCATTTTGAATTTGGTGGTTTTGGCAGAGGAATGACTGATTGGTTCGAAAAGATCACACTGGACCACAAGAAAACAAAAGGAACATCCATCTCCTTGAGAGCCAGCCCAGCTTCTAAGAGGCCACTTGTGGTTGGTGCCATGTCAGGGGTGAATTTGCCACAGCTCACAGGCGGCGCCGTGGGCTCAGCAGGCTAGTTTTGCCACCAGACTCTTAAGGAGAAACTTATATAAACTGAACTAACAAAACTGATATATGAAACCAGAATGTGAGTTTATTCATTTAAGCAGGAAAAGGACTAAGTTTAGGAAAGAATATAGAATTGCAGGCTGGCTTAGAGGAAAAAAACAAAGGCAGGTATGTGTGCAACAATAGCTTTCAGCTAGTTGTCCTCAGTTTTCTGATGCAGTTTACACCTATGAATTTGTAAATATTTTTATTTATCTACCATGCACCCCAAGAGGGAGAACAGGACTAGAATAAGTAAAATCCAATGAGTACAGTTCTGTGCTTCCATCTCAATAGTGCAGATACCTTACTAATAGAGTATTAGTGATAGATTTGGCTAAGGCTTCTTCTTTCCTGGAAAGAGCTGGGATGAATGCTGTGCTCTTCTCTCTCTCTCTCCCCTCCACCACCCCAATGCTAGCGTGGTTGCTTCAACCCACCCTCTGAACTGCATGTCCTTTCCTTAGCTAGGTAGTTTCTGTCAGGTTATAATCTAGTCTTATATGTCTAGCAATCATAGGGATTTTTTGAAAATCAATTTTTGTATTTCATCTTCCAACTTTGTGTTGTTCTTAAAGTTGAAATCTCAGAGAACAATCTCAAGCCTTAGTTTTGGGGAGTCTTACTGACCCCTAAATACTAATAACCATGACACTTTTAGTCTTTCATAACTTAATATCACTTAAAGATTGATTGTTGAGTTGAATTACACTAAGCATCCACAAGCATTTTAATTAAATTTTTTATTTCAAAATCATTATAGATTCACATGCATTTGTAAGAAACAACTCATAGAGATCCTAGGTACCCTCCCCTCATTTTCCTCCAATGCTAACACCTTGCAGCACTGTAGTAGTTACAACATCACAGCCAGGATGTTCCCATGAACTCAGTCGAAACGCAGAAGAGTTTCATCACCACAAAGATCCTTTGTGTTGCCCTTGCATCCCAGAAATAAATCCCAAATAAATCATGATGCATAATTCTCTTTTTACATTGCTAGATTTGATTTGATAATATTTTGTGGAGACTTTTTCATCTAATATTTCCTTTTCCTCTAATGTAGGCATTTTAGTACTATAAATTTCTCTCTCAGTGCTACTTTAGCTGCATGCAGCATATTTTGATATGTTATATTTTCATATTTATTACATTCTAGTATCCTTTTGAGATTTTTTTTCTCTGAACCATGGATTATTTAGAAGTGTGTGGTGTAATTTTCAAGTGTCTGGAGATTGTCCTGTTGTCTTTGTGGTATTTATTTCTAGTTTGATTCATTTATGGTCTAGAGACATATTTGGTATGATTTCAATTCTTTCAAATTTGTAGAAGTTTGTTTTATGGCACAGAATATGCTCTATCTTGATGAATGTTCCGTGAACACTTGGAAAAAACTGTGTGCTGTTGAGTGGAATTTTTAAAATATATGTCAATTATAATTTGATGATTGTGGGGTTCATTTCTTCTATGTCCTTGCTGATTTTCTGTCTAGTAGTTCTAACTATTGCTGAAAGGGGTATTTAAAGCCCTAGCTATAATTGTAGACTTGTCTGTTTCTCCTTTCACCTCTTTCAGTTTTTGCTTCACGTATTTTGAGGCTCTGTTGTTCAGTGCATATACTTTTAGGATTGTTATGCCTTCCCAGTCAGTCGATTGTTTTATAATTATGTCACATACCTCTTTGTTTCTAGTATTTTTTTTTGCTCATAAGTTTACTTTATCTGATATTAACATAGCTGCATATGCTTTTTTAAATTGATGTTTGCATGGTATATTTTCTCCATCCTTTTATTTTCAACCTACTATGGTATTGTGTGTGAAATCAGTTTCTTGTAGCTAACATTATTGGATCATGTTGTTTTATCTACCCTGACAATCTCATCTTTTATTTTGGTTTATTTAGACTGTTTTCCATTTAAGGTTATTATTGATATGTTTGGGCTGAAGTCTTTCATTTCATTATTTTCTGTCTCTCTGTTTCTCTTTTCTTACTTTTCTGTGAACTATTTGGAAATTTTTAAAATGATACTCTCGATTTATTTATAGTGATTTTTGTATTTTGTTTTTGTTTATGTTTGCTTTTTTTAAAAAGTATATCTATTACAAACAGTTTCCTTAGTGGTATCTCTAGATATGACAATACACATATGTAACTTATCACAGGCTACTAATATCAGTGTTTTACCACTTTGAGAGAAATGTAGAAACCTTACTGCCATTTGGGTATCTTTACCCTTTCTTCTCTTTAAATATAATTGTCTTAAGTATTTCCTCTATGTACATATGTGCCACATTGGATGGTGCAATGATTTTTGCTTCAACCATCAGTTTTACCCACTCTGATATTCTTTTTTTCCTGAAGTTTAAAATTTACTTCAGTTGTTTCCTTTTCTGTTTAGAGAACTTCCATTAGCCATTCTTTAAGGGTAGGTTTGCTAGCACAAATCTTCTTTTCCTTCATTTGAGAATGTCTTTATTTCCCCCCTCATTTCTTTAGAAATCACTGTTGGCAGTATTCGAAAGATGTCATGCCACTTCCTCCTGGCCACCATGATTTCAGATGAGAAATCTACTTTCATATGAATTGTTACTCCCCTACAAGTAATGCACCTTTTCTTTTTGGGTGCTTTCAAGGATTTTTCTTTGCCTTTTGTTTTTAGAAGTTTAATTATGATGTGTCATGGTTGTGAATTTCTTTGGGTTTATCCTCCTTGGATTTTTTCAATCTGTCGATTTATGTCTTTTGTTAAATTTGAGACATTTTCAGCCATTGTAATTACTGTTATTTGAATACTCTTTCATCCATACTCTCCTCTCCCAGGGAAGGGAGGTACTCTGATGACTAAAAAAAATTACATCTTTTGTTATTGTCCCACAGGTCCCTGAGGCTCTGTTCTTTTTTTTTCCAGTCTATTTTCTTTCTGTTGTTTAGATTGAGTAAATTCTATTGATATGTCTTCAAGTTCATTGATTTTATCCTCTGTTATCTCCACTTTACTATTGAGCTTTTATATCCAGTGAGTTTTTATGTCTGTTATAATATTTTTAATTATACAATTTCATTTTTGTTCATTTTTATAACTTCTGTTTTTTTTTTCAGGGATTTCCTGTTTTTCGTTTGTTTCAAGAGATTTTATCGTTTCTTGTTGCATTTTTTTGATCATGGCTTAGATGTTCTTGTCTGATCATTTCCACATCTGGTCATCTCAGTGTTGACATCAGTTGATTGCCTTTTTTCATTCACGTTGTGATTTTCCTGGTTCTTGGTATGAGGGGTGGTTTTTTATTGTATCCTGACGATCTGGCTATTATTTTAGGAGTCTCTCTTCTTACATTTAGTACCCAGGCTACTTTGGCAGGCTTTGGTTGCAGTGGCAGTTTAACATTCAGAGCCTTTTAGTGCTACTTTGGTCTTGGTGTATCTTGTGGTTCTGGTGCTGCTGCTTGAGGAGGAGGAAGGAGTTTCCCCAACCTGGTCCCCTGTCACCTCTCAGTGGGGGAAGGGAGTATCTGGCTTGTGGGAATGACATGAATGAAGACTGCTTCCTGGCTGGGTACCTGCTGGGGTGCATTCCCCTTCCTGGTGAGCCTGGCTGCTGCGTGGTGTCTCAGGCCTGGTAGGCAAGGAGAGCCCTCCCTGGTCTGAGCGATCCCCCTTGCATGATGTCTCTGAACTGGGGAGGGGAATCTTAGGCCTGGAGAAGTAGGAGAATACTTTGGCCAATTTTTGTCAGTGGGTGATTCACTATCCCCTTTGCTAGATGGGCCTTGCCTGGTGGTGTTGGCAGGACTCTATTTTAGTTTGCAGAAGGAATCAACCTACCTGGGTTGCCTTATGTTGTGGGTTGGGAACTGCCAGGTCGGGGCTGCTTTTGGCAGCGCAAGATGCCCTGTCTCTTTTTTGCTTCCCAGTCCCAGGGTCCCTAACCAGTACACCTTGCTCTTTCTGCCTTTCAGACATAACCTTTGGCTGCCCCTTGCATTATTTCCAGGGTTTATCATTGTGCTTAGCAGGAGAAGCAGGAAGAATCGAGTCGATACCATTTTGTCTAGACTAGAAGTCCACAAGTCAGTCCAAAAATGTTTTTGAGACTTAGTTTGTATAGGTCTGTGGAAAACTCAGAGACAAGTAATCTATAAAACCTGTGTGCGTCAAGGGCACTGGCCAATTGGGAACAAAGAGCTGAAGAAAATGGCAAAAGTGAAACCACAGATGTCTCAAGGTAAAATGTGATTAATTGCCAAGTGAGTGATATGGGCAAGAAGCACGGGGGACTGAGAAAAAGGGAAGATCAATACATCTCCCAGCCTGACTCGAGCAATTAATAACCACAGTTTGTCAGTGGTTGTGCCGCCCATAGGATACGGTCTTCAGATGAAAGAGGCCTCTCTGGCTGGTAGAATGGAACCAAAAGCTAGAAATTAACCTCTTAAAACAAGACACCTTCCCCAAGTCATCTTGTCCCCGCTTCACCTTATGCTGGGGGAGTGGGAGGCAGCGCGGAGAGATGTTAGTGGGAGACGGCAGTGGGGAAGATTCTGGGAGAATGAACGGCTTTCAAAATGCCTGCATACGGTGACTAAAATCCCACAGGCGGTGGCTGAAAAGCTAAAAAGGTATCTGGCTGGCTCAGTGTGATTTCCAGTTTTGAGAAAACAGGTAGCAAGTCCACCCCGTGGAGAGGCACTGACTGTGGGAAGCCAGGAGCACAGGGCTGTGTGAAAGTAGGTCACAGGTTTGGCAGCTACATCAGGACAGCTCAGAAGGAAACGGCACAGTGTGATGGCGACTGGCACAGGTGGAGGCCAGATCCCGATGGGCATATCGGAGTGTTCGGAGGGGACCTGGGCAGCCCTCCTCCTGGATGTGTGCTGCACCCGCCCCCCTGTCACTCCACGTGGGAGCCTGCGAGGGTCTCTTCTCCCTGGGTCTATTTGGAGGGTTCCTGTCCTAGGCAGCATGTAAGCACAACGGAGAGAGGAGTGCGGGAGGCGAAGATGAAAGATAAGAGGACAGAGAGGGCAAGCTCGGCTTTTTAATAAAAGGTTGTAGTATGAAGCACAGCACTTGAGAGAAGGGAAGTGTTTGGGGTTATTATAAGGAAAGTAGCATTTAGCATATTGTTGATAAAACGCAACATCCTGGCAGGATATCTCTAAGTTAGTCCATATGGTGCTAGTGGTTTTCTCAGGAAACATAAAAAATAATTGTAAACAGTAATATTAAATGAAGCATCAGAAAGATTGCAGTACTTTCATTTTAACAGTTAAAAACATGTGAAGTTAGGTATGACCAGAAAGTTCAGGTTGAATCTAAAAATCGTAGTAGGGACCAACCTGTATTATTATTATTATTACTTAAACACAATTAAAAATTTAAAGATGAGTGTTGGGGAGTGATTGCTAAAATGTTAACATTAGTACCTATCAAAGAAAGAAAAGAGCTTTTTCTTAAGCATACATTTTCACATTTAATTTACTATAAAATCTTGATTGTGCTACACTATTAGTATCATGGATAATTTTCGGTAGCAGATAAATAACCAAAATACGTAATTTTACTTTGGCTTATTCTGCGTAAGTTAAAAAATCTGTTTACTTTGTTCGATAGCAAAATATTTATTGATCAACACACTCTGTGCCAGGTACTGTTTTAGACACTGAGAATATAGCCTTGAACAAAACACAAAAATCGCTGTCCTGGTTTATTCTGCTTAGGATACTCTTTCTGTATCTGTAGTCTTTTACTTGGGTGCGGGTATGGTCAGGTGAGGTAAGGAGAAGCCATAAATTGTTCTAGGTGTCAAGAGGAAACTATTGTAATAATTGAGTTAAAACAGGAAACATATTGTGAATGTGCATTTAGCCAGAGTAAACTGTATTTACAAGCAGATAGAAAGAGGAAAGATACGTGACTGATTTTTTGGGCGGGGAGAAAAGCCAATAATTTCATCTATGTATTTTTGCTACACACCGTTTTTAAAAATGTAAGTTCATTTTTTCTGTTCAATTCAACAGTCTGTTATTGAGCAGTTGCCATGTGCTGGACTTAAAAGTGTTCATTAGTTGGAACAGAGGGGATGTGAGGATATATTTTTTTCATGCTTCATTCTCCTAATTATGTAATGAGAACATTATATTAATGTGAAAAAAATTTTTAAGTACAAAATATGCCTCAGAAATATGTGTCAAACATGCTAATCTTTCATTGCATTCCTTGTCATGCTCTATTTTCTAGGCATGTCCTAGAATTTTCTTGATGTTTCCCCTGCCCTGTACATTTTATTTTCTAACTCTTTGTCCTATTCTTTATAATGCTCTTATTCCTAACTCTCCTCTGAAAAAAACCTCTGGCTATCAAAGCCCTATGCTTCTCTCGAAAAGGGCCTCCAGTGAAACATGGTCTGTTTTACCCCCAAGTCCCGGGTGTGCTTCATGCTTCTTTGGCCTGCTTTGGGTTAATTATGCTCGTATATTTTCACCCTCCTGGTCCCCCCTTTAGATTGCAAACTCTCTAAGGACAGGGACTGTTTCTTAACAATCTGTGCATATCCCTCCAGGGCGCTTTAGCATAGGATTGTCCAGTGGATGTTGCTCAGTAAATACTGAATTGAATTGAATTGTATCATGACCTTCACATTTTTTGAGAGTAACTATTCAGTTCCACCAACTTTTCCAGGCTTTACATCTATAGTTTCTCTTAAGATTGTCAACATTTTCAAAGCCTTTGCCTTTCTGTTTGCTCTTGTTTGGGCAGTGTCCCTCTTGCAGTCTGTCTAAAACTTGAAACAGTGTTCTTACTGGGGCAGACTACAGCACAACGACCAATTTCCTCTTTCTGGGGGAAAAACTACCCGCCGGTCTGAGAGTCATCACGTTTCAATTATTGTGTCCAAGTCGAGCCAGCAAAGAACTCTGTGAGCACCTGAGAAGCGCGAGTCAATGCTGTTGGGCCTCGTGGCCCAGGCGGCGCAGTACTGGCTGTGACTCGGCCGCCCCGCTGCCGGCTTCAGAAGTCCCGGTCTGCCTTCCGCAGACTCACGCCTCCCTGCCCCAGACAGAACAGGAACTGCCCTGCGATTCCACACACTGAGTGGACTTCCCTCTGAAAAAGATTTAATGTGCAGACTTTTATCTTCTGCAAATCTTGACAGCCTGACAGTTGGCTTCTTTCTTGTCTGCTACATACTGCTTTAGCTGAAAGCTCTTTCTAACCAGGATAGGCCAGTTGGTCCTTTCGAAACTTCACACCATCTTTGGAGACTGCGATTCCTTGTGAACACTGTGGAGGCCGACACCAGAAAGCTGGTGTTTCTGTGACTACGCCGTATCTTTTTGCTTCTGTAAAGAACTACAGACTCCCTTCTGTGTTCTCCCTGCTCACGCTTCTGTAGCCCACGCACACACATACACGACTTTTCTAATGTGACAGGCCACGGAGGTTAATTTAAGTGAAATCCCACACCGGATTATGATCTTTTGTTTTTAATCCATTTCTGCATGCAACCCTAAGGTGTTCAGCTTTATTTCTTCCCAGTAAAGGAGTGATAAATGGTTTTAAAATAGCAGGGGAATACCCTACCATATTTTTAAGGGTCTACATTGAATTAAGTGAAGTATCTAATTGGTCTCTACCCAGTGATGCTCATGCCCCCCCCCCCAAGTCCCCACACAGCCTGTGACTGTGAGGGTGCCTTTGCAGTTCATGCGGTAGAGACCCCTTTCAGATTTCACAGGCAATGGAATACATATCATCTCTAGAGCCCAAGGCTTTAGCACAGGGCCTGGTATTTATTTACTATTCAGCGTTCTGCTGAATCGTACGTAAATTGTAATTTTTGTGGGTAGGCGCTTATTTTGTTTTATACTTAACCTATTTTACATTGTGATTCTTATGGCATAGAGCTCACATTTCCTCTTCAGTCAAAGGCAACAGTGGTGAATTTTCATATAATATCAATGGGTTTCTTATTTCCTATTCCATTTCCTGTTCCTCTCTCAGAAACTCCTTGCCAAAATTGCCTAACACCGTATCCAAGTATAATATATTGCCTCTTGCTCAGTGTTGCTGACATGTTCTGTCATGAATAGAGAGGGATGATGAGCACATGTGCCTTGAGTTTCTTTAGTGGTATAATTTTTGAGCTGTCAAAATCTGGCATATTTAAGGAATGTTGCCAAATCATTTAAATTTCTTTTAATGTAAAAACAAGGCTTTGCAGGTGAGGGATAACTTTTGTAGTTACTTAAAATCAGTTCTTTAAACCATAACTTGCTCATAAACAGTAGATACTAGGCTCTATGTCAGTCAGCTTACGCTAAGTTATGCTACAGTAACAAACAGCCCCCCATTCAGTAGCTTTTGATATCGTAGTTTACATTGCATGTTCATCACAGTTCCATTTCAGCTCTGCTGCAGGAAATATTCATTCCAGAACTCAGGCTTTTTCCCCCATCAGTAAAGGAGGGGCACAGTGCTCGCTAACAGTGTCTTCCTCCTTTGTTCCTAGTCTCTCACCCTTCAGCTCTTCTCTAATATCAGTTGATTCTTTAATTTAATGTCCTTGTAGTATTATCTTCACTTGTGCTGAGGGTATCTTTGGACTAAAACAATATGTTTTTAAAGCATCTTTTGCAGACAAAATAAAAAAGTAAATGAGGAGGAAAAATTAAAATTCAATTGGGTTTTTCAAGACTGTTCACACACACACAGAATTCTCAAATTTACTGCTTTTATTTTGCTTGTTGCTATGCATGTACATGCTGATTTTAAGTTAAAGCCATCCTCATTTTCTGGTGGTTAAAACATTTTCCAGTATAAAAATATTTGATACCCTAGCCTCTCCCCATCCCCAGCAACAGTGTAGAGAAGTTTATGTTTACAACTGCCTGTATGTAGAGAATTCTCTGGATTCTCTGAATATGCTATAAAAAGACCAAAAGGAGAGATTTTATACCCTTTTAAAAACTTAATGCTTCCCATAAGGACACTGGAGTGATTTTATGGAATGGTGTCCTGCTTAAATGATGAAGGAACAAACTGGTGTAAAAATTTGGCATAGTAATTATGAGTAAAAATATATTCTGCTCGTCTTTCTGCAGAATATTATTTTTGTATCAAAATTAAATTTTTCTTTAATACTAAGCTGTGGTCAGATGTGGCTATAGGAGAATTGGACATTTCTAACTGGAACAATAGTGAATCCCGTGGGCACCAGAAATCAGACAAGTGCAACAGAGTCCTAAGTATGTTAACATTCTTTTTGTTGTTGTTTATAACACACATATTTGAGATTACGGCAGCGCTTCCTATTAAGATGTTAAGCACTCATAAGAATTTTTTGGAGGCAATTCTCAGTCAAAATGTCTTGAGTTCACAGTAGTAAAGCGTCACAGAAGAAACTTAACAGTTTTCTATAAATTTAATTGCTGCCTTGGAATAATTATGTCTGGAGGACAGAATACTCTATATATTTTATTATCCATCAGTTTCTTTTTTAATAGGAGTGCTGTGCTTTGTACAAGTCAATTATTTTTGATAGTTTCTGTAATTAATGTTTAATTATATTTTATTATCCTCGTTTTACTACATCACCTTGGTGATAATTGAAACATTTCTAAACACTGTACTTCCCCGCAGTGTTTTGTATGTTATATTGTTACCTTGTTAACATTTCCACAAAGTTTCAGGGTTTTCATATATCGAAGTCACCATTTATTGCAAAAAATATGTGAAATCCATCTTCTCTATACTTACAAGTCAGAATAGCCCTAAAATGTGACTGAAGTTAGAAAAACCTAAGCAATGCCTTCTATGTATAATTATCAGAATGGCAAATTGTTATTTAAGTGGGGTGTCTTTTGTACCACAGTATTTTAATTCCCCTGCATTTCTATAATGCTAAACGTCTACAAAAACACATCACTGACCCTCTGTTGGTAGGACTTATTCTTTGAGGTTTTTGGTTTGTGTCCACTAGTGGTAAAGAATCTGTATCACTCCACTTACAAACATTCACAAAAAGTCCTTGGAATAAGTATTCAAGGTAGTTCAGGCCACGACGTAGGCCAAGCAATCAAACCCGCAAGATGCAGACTCTCTCTGCTTACTGAGTGTTAGCTACACCTCCCTATGACCCAGTTAGCTGCACAGCTGAGAGCTGTGTCTCCCTCACTGTGGACCATTATCAAAGGAACGTGCAGAGAAGCCCGGGGTTTTGAGATTTTGGGAGTGGAAGCCCAGTTTCCCACATGGGTTCTTCCCGCAGCTTCTCTCACTCTCTCCCGTGTCTGTGGCCACCACATTGGTTCTGCAGTTCTTGCCGTCCTTCACTTTCTCTCTCATTTTCACAGAATTCCCCCACCTATTTTTACCAGCGGGTATTTTTTCCTCCTCTTCTATACAACACACAGCCCCAGAAAGGATACTACAGTATAACTTTCCTAATTCCTTGTTTAGTCACTTTGGTATAGGATAAAATAATAAATTTTGATGAATTTGAGAAGTCACAGCTATTACCTGTCCTCAGTCTTTTAAGGCTTGTAGTTCAGACATAGAAGGATTTAACATTAATCAGAGAACATTTTTATTTAAATGGAACACCTTCTAGCTATTTGCAAATTGAATTTATGGTCATTTTTCCAAAGAAGGGAAAGGAAATGAGCATTTCCGATTATTGAGTAGATACTTTTCCAAAGGTGTCTTATATTCTATAATCATTCAAAGACCTTGGGAATTCGGGAGTATTGTCTCCATGTTCTACAGTGGAAGAAAGTCTAAAGGCATTAGATACCCAATCTAGAATAATACAGCTGCCAAGAGGCACAAGCGTCATTGAATGTCTGTCCCAGCACCCCGACCCCCAAGTCACACAGCCTGTGAATGTGAGGGCACCTTTGCGGTTCTTAAATCTTATACCCCTTTTCAGGCATGGGGCATGCATATGATCTCTATATCCCTAGACTTTAGTACGGGACCTGATATTTTACTGAGCTCCATTTGGTTTGAAGTTCCTGGTAAAGACTAAAATGTACTTGGTGCTTGCCTGGCACCTTTAAGCACTTGACATGTGTTGTTTCACTACTTAATCCTCTTACTGACTCTGTGGAGTTCGTAAGCACTGTTACTGCCCTCGTTTTACAGGTGAGGAAACTGGAGCCCAAGATGGTTAAACAACTCACCTGTGGCCATGGAGTAAGTTAGAAAGGCAGGATTTGCCTCCAGGCCACCTGCCCTCCACACCCACGTTCCTCGCCACAGGGCAGTGCGAGTGCCTTGCCTTAGTGAGTCAGTGCTTTGATTCTGAGCCGGTAAAGGAAAATGTGTCAGATGAGAGGCCTTCTGCAGTCTCACTCTTTCCCATAGTAAATGGTATAGTTAGATGAGCTTTTTATATTATTTGTTTATATTTTTGTAGACCTATTTTTTAAGTAAAGCTTAGAAATAATAATACACAGGACTGGAATCATGGAAAGAGGAAGAGCAAGACATGGGAGGGCAGCCAAGGTAAGGCACTTTCATGGCGGGGGCGGTAGGGCAGAGGAACCCAGAAAGAGTTCGGGAGCTTGGGAAGCAAAGGCCTTTCTGAAGTGGAGGAAGGGAAACTGAGCTTGTACCTCTTGCTCTCTAAACAAGGCGACTTAGCACTGTGTATTATGTCCTCCAAGCCAAGCAGTCACTCCCAGAGAAGTCAGTTTCTGGGTTTCAGAGACAAATCAAAAGTCATTATAGTATGACAATATTTAGTAATGAACTGATTATTTGTACGAGTTCCTATTCAAACTTTTCTCCTTCCCTAAACTTACATCTCTTGTGCCTCTCCATCCTGTTTGTCTTTCACTAATAGGTGATTGTAAACGTCTTACAGTAAATTGCAAATACAATGCAGTTTGGAAATGTAAAGTGCAAATCTTACAAAAATATGGGATTTCATGATGTCAGTGAAAGTGCTGTTGGGGAACAGCTCACGTCATAGGCAGAGCCATTGGCAAAGAAATATTGGGCGGAATTAGACAAGTTAGTAATTAAAGAGAAAATTAAGTGGATGATAGCATGGTAAGAATTTTATTTTATTTTCTTACTGATTCACATAATTATATTTAATTTGTATAAGTTTATGGGTACAAGTGTAATTTTGGTACATGGATATATATAGCATAGTGTTGAAGTCAGGGCTCTGAGTGCATCTCTCACTGGAGTAATGTACATTCTCCCCGTTAAGTAATTTCTTATCATCCACCCCTCCCACCCCCGCCCCGAGTCTCCACTGTCCATCATTCCACACTCTACTTTCACATGTACACATTATCTAACTCCCACTTACAGGCGATGACACAGCATGGTAGGAGTTTTAAAAAGAAGAGAAGGTCTTGGAAGAATTATGGAAACCCCCAATTATTTTTGAAAAAATGTTCCTCTTCATGGATCAAAAATCAGAAAGATTTTCTTAAGGAAAACCATGTAGTTTTGTCAAAAAATTATTTTGAAAAATAATTATGACTTGATTCATTCTTTGCTTAAGGGTAAGTGTATTGTTACAATTAGAACATAAAAAATGTTACACTATAAAATGAATACTTTTTTGTTAGTTTCTAGACTAAATAAAAGCTTATTTCACTATTTAGTGTGGAACCTTGGCCTCAGTTTTCAGTGGATTCATTTTATACAGCCCCTTTTGGGCACCAAATATGGGACACATGAATCTGTGTGCTCACAGGCACATGTGTTTGCACGTAGACATATATATATTCTTACCTAATTTTTTGAACATTAGTTTTTTAACATTAGATTTTATTTGCTAGAGATAGAAAGTATGTTTTAAACTTCTTAAGAATTTGCTACAGTACTGGTGAGGCAAGAAACATAAATAGTACATGGTTTTAAATTAACATATCAATATATGAGCCTGATTCTCCTGTTTGTAATTATGCATAGTAGGTGTTTAAAAAATATTTGCTAAATAGCTGAATACATTTTGAATGTATGAATTTGGAATGGCTAAATCTACCCTTCTTTTCTTCAGATTGTAAGATAAAATGATTTCATGGGCATGACAATTTATGAAAATGAAGAAAAATTCCACTAAATTTTTTGTTCAGCATATTAATTATTATTGTACTAATGAATTATTGTGATCATTTATTCAAAAACAAACATTTAATTGTCTCCTGTGACCCAGGTGCTGGCGTGTGGAATACAGTGGTTTTATGTGCTGTTTTACCAAAGAATATTCAGATTCAATACATATTTTCATTCTCTCTCTCCTGGAACTTCTGCCACATATCCACCCACTTACTCATTCTTCTTTAACTTGTTCCCCCCTAATTTTTTGACAGGTTAAAATACAACAAAGCAACACTAGAAACCCAACCACAAGTGCAGGAATACTTGGCTAAGGAAGGCATATAGAAATAATCTATTTAATCTCACTGTTATTTTACATTTAATGTTTCTGCATGATTAATCGTGTAATTATTTGTCCAAACTGAATTGATACATTTGCACCTGTAATTAAGATTTAGCTAAAGTCACTTTGTTAGTAATGTGTTATCGTCTGTCTCTTATAAATCAAATTGCTAATGTTAGAGATTTGATTTTTTAAAATTTCTTTGTTGTGGCCAGGGAAAATAGAAGAGTGGAAGTGATTTAAGGACCCAGGAAAATATCATTTTATGATTATTGTGTGATGATGTGAAAAGGTCTTTTATTCCATTATTTGATGTTTGAATTATTTCTAAGAATTGTAGAAGGCATATAGAAATGCTTAGGAGTGTTTAGAATATTCATACACCAAATGGAGTTCACATATTTCCCCAAAGTTTACCTTTTCTCCTGTCTTTAGGGGAACTAAAAGGAAACAAATATTTTACTTAAGGAGATGGAAACAGTTAATTAAATAAAACAGTTTAGATACAAGAATGTTGGCAATAAAATATCCTAAATTGCTGTGTTAAGTACTTTTATATGCAAGTATTTCACTTAAGTCTTGACAGACCTATTAGCTTTGTACTGTTATTTTCCCATTCTACAGATGAGGAATCAGAAGCCTGAGTTACTTGCTTATGGTTACCCTTGAACGTGGGCAGACCCAGCATTGAAATCTCGAGTTGCCCCCTGCCCCAGCATGGCCTCCTAACTAAAATAAAAACTGGAACAAATAGGAACTTATTGGAAAATATTATTGGCAACCTAAACAAAGGCCCTCTGTTCTGTCTCTACTTTTATTTTTTCCAACTAAAATTTTATTTTAGAGGAATTAAATTGAGGATACTTCCAGAGGTTTCCACCCATTTCTTTCCCAGTATTGCTCTAATTGGGAAGATAGGATGTTGTCATGAGCTCGTCGTGGTACAGAAGGCAGAGGTTTTGTTCTTTTGTTTTTTGTTTTTCGTCTGTGTTTTGAGACAGTGGTTTTCATTCTACATGGACCGCTGGTTTGGGATGAGAGGAGGCTGCGCATGCTGGTATCTCTGCTCTGGACTTCCCAGGGTCTGTCTGGAGGACTTTTGTTCTTTCTTGGAATTAGGCACGGAGGTCCGTTTTGGGAGAGCAAGAGAATCTCCAAGAATCTGACTTAGAGTAGAAGGAAGAATGTGTCTTTATTTCAAGGCACTTGCTGTCTACTCTTTCATTCATCATCCTTCTTCCTTGGAGTTTTTCTGTTCCAAATGAAATACAATAGAATAAAACATCAAAGAAAATTATTCATGTTATTTGCATATAAAGCCAAAGCAGGACTCTCAGACTGTGTGCAGAAACCAAAACATGTAACAGGGCAGGAAGATAGAACCTGGGGCACTATGGTTTGTTAAGGGTAAGACTCTTCAAACCCTGAAGAGGGGTGAGTTATGAAGGAACTGAGCACGGCAGGTGGAGAGCAGTCAGGCCGTCCTCAAGGAAGGAGGTGGGCACAGGTAGTCACGCAATTGTCCAACCTCATCACAGGGCACAGAGTTCTGAGCTGCACCCCAGACTGGCCTGTACAGTAAAGTCTCATTAATGCAAACTAGCACTGGGGAGGGAAGTCAACCAACCCAAAGGAGGCTCCCCTAAGTTATAGAGGACTAGAAAAGTAATTTGGCTTTATTTCGCTTAAACACAATTGTTATGACCTCCCTGGCTTAAAACCAGTGACTCATTGTGGACTGTCCAGTCTAGATACCTGACCTTGGCTGAAGGATGCTCCATGCTAAATCTGCGTTCTTTCCTCTGATTTGTCCTCCACCAGCCCTTCATGTATTCCATGCACTGAAAAAAACAAATATTTCAGTGTTCTGTGTGGACCTCGTGCCATGCTTTCCACCCCTCCTGAGCTGGTCTCTAGGCCTCCTATCCCCACACACCCAAATCCTACGTGTCCCCCACGCTGATCCCAACACCTCCCTCTGATCTCTTTGATAAGAGGCCACCTCCACTTCTTGTGACATTTTCACTCAGTGTGTCTGCATATGTCCGCGTTCTGACTTTATATCCTATATATTTGTTCAGATGTGTTATTTACCTTCACATTTGGTTGCAGCAACTAATGCAGAGCTTTGTGCGTAATACATATTGAATAAATATTACTCAATGAATAACTGAATCAACTAATATATTCCCTTGCGGAGGCGAACAACATGTTGCCAAATAGAAGTCCCCTATAAGTGACATATTTTAATAAGGATCATTTTTTCTAGAATGCAGGGCAAGGCCCTTTGGGTGACATACAAATGAAAGACATGGTCACTGCTTTAATGGTTTGTAATTAGTTCATTAGTTATTTGTATATAATTGGGGATTCAGAGGTGCCTGAGATATTTCAGTCTCCTAAGTAGGTTAAGTATGACCCACCCACACGCCAACTTTTGGGACTGTTATTTACTCAAACAAACCATTTTACATACTTAGGAATTAGGCCAAAGTTTATATTTTCACTATTTGTCTATTATTGATTTCAAATTAGAGCAGCCCAAATTAATTTGCTTTCCTTTACTCTTGATAACTGTCAGTCTGCAAGGGAAGCTCCATGACTGAGTTTGGGGAATGTTATGGAGAAATTCCGAGGACCAAAGGGCATCCTGAGCCCCCCCAGCAGAAGGTCAGAACCTCCCCTAGGACAACTATCTGCTGCCGCTGCCTGGGTGGTCTCTCTCACTAACAGCTGCCTCTTCACGGTAGAGGCTGTGTTTAGTGGAACCTAGGGGAGGATACATGTTTCTTGAATTTAATTTTCTATGAAACATTTAGAAAATCATGAAAACAGAATCTCTGTTTTTCAAAATTTGCTTAACTGGCTTTGCACATACATAGTCCATTTGTGTTAATTATTCAACAAGTTCGTTTTGAACATCATCCAGATTCCTGCTGGTGTGTGGCCGACCCCTCTGTCACACCCTTCGCGGTTTTTCTGATAAGTGCCAAGTGGTTGGGAAGGTTTTTGTTGGCAGCCTCTGTTTTCTAACCCCAAGTATCTTCCACATGCATGGCTTACTTTTGGGGAGTATGGCTCCTATAACAATCATTCATGCCAGAGTTTAGAGCCGAACTGTCTATAAAAATACCAGTAGACTAGCTTATAAAGTCAGCAAGAAGCTATTTGAAGGAAGAGCCGTTTGAATAACCTGGATCACATACAGTTTCTCCAGTGAGGTTGAGGTGGATGGCGAGTTCCTCATTTTTCCCCTCCCTGCTGGATAGCAGGAGATGAACATTGAGCAAGTAGAAAAACAGAAACTGTGCCCAGCTGCCTTCTTGTTCATCGCCTCCACGAAAAGGAGAAAAGGGGCCTGACCCATCGACCCCCAGGGCAGGGGCCACTAGGATGCCTGGGGTGGGCAGTCCGACTTCACAGGTGAGGAAGTGTAATGGGATTGGGAAGACCTCAGTTCTTCACCCCATCTTAGACAGAAGGTCCAAGTTTGCCTTGAGGCTTCAAGAAAAGCTTGCAAGCTTGCTTCATAGTTCCATTGGACTAGTGGCTTTACCAGGTCAAAGATCTCGTTTTGGTGCTTATTTTGCTAATTAGGCACATAGAGATTTGAGCATCTGTATCTTTTGCATACATACACTAACATGGTCTTCTGAGAAACCAGCTAAAGGCTATTCTTTGATTTTTTTTCTTTTTTCCTAAGGACAGGGTCTCACTCTATTGCCCAGCCTAGAGTGCAGTGGCATTAGCATAGCTCACTGCAACCTCAAACTCCTGGGCTCAACTGATCCTCCTCCCTCATGCTCCCAAGTAGCTGGGACTACAGGCATGTACAACCACACATGGCTAATTTTTCTATTTTTGTAGAGATGGGGTCTTGATATGTTGCTCAGACTGGTCTCGACCTCTAGCCTCAAGTGATGCTCCGGCCTCAGCCTCCCAAAGTGCTAGGATTACAGGAATGAGCTATCGGACCTGGCCTACCAGGCTATTCTTTAATGGCTGGTTCCTGTGTGCTTGGTTCATATTGCTACATCAGCCCTTATCATTCTGCATTTTGCGTTATCTGTGTGGATTCACTCATTTCTAAGGGCAGGGTCTCCTTAAGAGCTGGGATCCTGTCTGGCCTTTGTTATTCCAGCATTCACACAGTGCCTACATGCAGTAGGTGTCCAATAAATGGGGATGGGTAAATTCCAGTCAAAGATTCACCTGAGGGGCTGGGTGTGGTGGCTCACACTTTGAGAGGCCAAGGCAGGAGGATTGCTTGAGGCCAGGAGTTCAAGATGAGCCTGAGCAAAATAGTGAGACCTATTTCTACAAAAATACAAAAATCAAAAATTCCAAAAACAATAGATGCTGGCATGGATGCAGAGAGAAAGGAATGCTTATATACTATTGTTGGTGAGACTGCAAATTAGTACAATGTCTATGGAAAACAGTATGGAGATTCCTCAAAGAACTAAAAGTAGACCTGCCATTTAACCCAGCAATCCAACCACTGTATATTTACCCAAAAGAAAAGAAGTCATTTTACCAAAAAGACACCTGCACTCAAATGTTTATTGCAGCACAATTCAGTTACAAAGATAATGGAGTCAACCCAAGTGCCCATCAGTTCATGAGTGGATTAACAAAATGTGGTACATGCATACCATGGAGTACTACTCAGCCATAAAAAGGATAAATTAATGTCTTTTT